>CM019070.1:13857470-14012470 GCA_009667805.1 Leptobrachium leishanense
GGTAACGGGGTCAATACTCTACTGGTGTCAGGGAATCATGGTGTGTTACCGTGTCCACAGGTTGGGGGGGCGCACAATTCTTGCCCTGCCCCAGGCGCTGACAACCCACGCTACGCCGCTGGCCCAAACAGTTCTAATTTTGTTTCATCAGTCCACAGAACACTATCCCAAAACTTCTGTGGTTTGTCCACATGACTTTTGGCATACTGCAGTCGACTCTTCTTATTCTTTGGAGACAGCAAGGGGGTGTGCCTGGGAGTTCTGGCATGGAGGCCTTCATTACGCAGTGTGCGCCGTATTGTCTGAGCTGAAACTTCAGTACCCACATCTGACAAATATTTTCTCAGTTCCTCAGCATTCACACGGGGACTTTTCTCCACTCTACGCTTCAGGTAGCGCACAGCAGTCGAAGTCAGCATCTTCTTTCTGCCACGACCAGGTAGCGTTTCAACAGTGCCCTTTGCCTTGAATTTGCGAATGATGCTTCCTATGGTCTCTCTTGGTATGTTTAACATCTTTGCAATCTTCTTATAGCCATTGCCCTTCCTGTGCAGAGTAATCACCTCTTCTCTTGTCTTCCTGGACCATTCTCTTGACTTCACCATGTTTGTAACCACACCAGTAAATGTCTAGAAGGAGCTGAGTATCACAGTCATTTTAAAGCTGCCTAATTGGTGCTTATTATGCTTTATTGCTGCTCCGTGACATCCACAGGTGTTTTCAATACCTGATTGAAAACACTTGAATGAACCTCTGTTCTTCAGAGTGGTAGTCTTTAAGGGGTTGAATAATTGTGTCAATGAAGAATTCACAAAAGAAACATTTACTACTGTATTACAAAACCAATTGATGTCATTTTAGTTGCATATGGTTCTTTAAAAAGTCCTTGTAGGTTTCATTCTGAATACAATTACAAATGTACACTAAATTCCCTAAAACCCTTTACAGCATTGGGGGTTGAATAATTGTGAACACAACTGTAGAGATAGATAGATAGATAGATAGATAGATAGATAGATAGATAGATAGATACAGAGATAGATACAGAGATAGATAGATAGATAGATAGATAGATAGATAGATAGATAGATAGATAGATAGATAGATAGAAAGATACAGATAGATAGATAGATAGATAGATAGATAGATAGATAGATACAGATAGATAGATAGATAGATAGATACAGATAGATAGATACAGATAGATAGATAGATAGATAGAAAGATACAGATAGATAGATAGATAGATAGATAGATAGATAGATAGATAGATAGATAGATACAGATAGATAGATAGATGAATAGATAGATAGATAGATAGATAGGTACAGATAGATACAGAGAGATAGATAGAGAGATAGATAGAGAGAGAGATAGAGAGATAGATAGATAGATAGATAGATAGATAGATAGATAGATAGATAGATAGATAGATAGATAGATAGGTACAGATAGATACAGAGATAGATAGATAGATAGATAGATAGATAAGATAGATAGATAGATAGATAGATAGATAGAGATAGATACAGAGATAGATAGATATATATAGATAGATAGATAGATAGATACAGAGATAGATAGATAGATAGATAGATAGATACAGAGATAGATAGATAGATAGATAGATAGATAGATAGATAGATAGATAGATAGATAGATACAGATAGATAGATAGATAGATAGATAGATAGATACAGATAGATAGATACAGATAGATAGATACAGATAGATAGATAGATAAATAGATAGATAGATACAGATAGATAGATAGATAGATAGATAGATAGATAAATAGATAGATAGATACAGATAGATAGATAGATAGATAGATAGATAGATAGATAGATAGATAGATAGATAGATAGATACAGATAGATAGATAGATAGATAGATACAGATAGATAGATAGATAGATAGATAGATAGAGATATATAGATAGATAGATAGATAGATAGATAGATAGATATAGTTAGATAGATAGATAGATAGATACATAGATAGATAGATAGATAGATAGATAGATAGATAGATAGATAGATAGATAGATACAGATAGATAGATAGATGAATAGATAGATAGATAGGTACAGATAGATACAGATAGATAGATACAGAGAGATAGATAGAGAGATAGATAGATAGATAGATAGATAGATAGATAGATACAGAGATAGATAGATAGATAGATAGATAGATAGATAGATAGATAGATAGATACAGAGATAGATAGATAGATAGATACAGATAGATAGATAGGTACAGATAGATACAGATAGATAGATACAGAGAGATAGATAGAGAGATAGATAGATAGATAGATAGATAGATAGATAGATAGATAGATAGATACAGATAGATAGATAGATGAATAGATAGATAGATAGGTACAGATAGATACAGATAGATAGATACAGAGAGATAGATAGATAGATAGATAGATAGATAGATACAGAGATAGATAGATAGATAGATAGATAGATAGATAGATACAGAGATAGATAGATAGATAGATAGATATAGATAGATACAGTTACAGATAGATAGATAGATAGATAGATAGATAGAGATACATACAGATAGATATACATAGACATTGATAGGCACAGATAGGTAGAGACATGGATAGACAAGATGATTGCAGGTCGGGAGGTGCCATCAGTAGAGATAAGGGTGTGTATCGGGGACGTGCAGTGCGGACATCTCCGACTGATGAGTGTGTGATTCCATTTTAACGTTATTCATAGAGGTCGCCTAAAATAACAGCGTTGGGACGTGGGCTTGTGTCCTGCGAGCTCAGCATGGGAACCGCACTGACTAAGCAATCCTTAAAGCGGTCACCTCAGTCTGGGAAGGCAGCAGTAGGTGCCGGTCTGGAGCTCGTCAAACATTCCACCAGATCAGTCAGATGGACTCGAATCGGATCTCGGGAATCCAGACTTATAGAAAGCGCCTCAAGCGAGACACGAATCATTGTTACAGTAACGCAGCCCAACACAGGGCGCTGAGGTCGCTCAGTCTTATTCACGCCGCCAGAAGAGGTCCTGAAACCTTCTGAGTGTAGGTTTAGCTCTTTAACGTGGTCAGGATGTTAGGAGTGCCCCTCCGCCTTCTCCCGCTCCCAGCTCCCCCGATCAGGTGAAATAGAGGGGTGAAGTGGAAGAGTTTCCTCCACTCCACCCCACACCAGCAGCCGGGATTTCAAATTTCTCGGCTGCCGGTGACCAGATCTGTCACTAGTGATGTCACACAGAGAGCGGCCGACGTCACCCTCTGAAACCAATCACTGTAGTGAGCATCCTCAGAGAGGCAGAGATGGATCAGATCTGTGCATGCGCGTGCAGCTTCGATCCATCGCTCTGCGCAGACACTACCCAACTTGTGTACATACAGTGTTCGTGTCCTGTAGCGCTGCGCAGTTTGCAGTTCCTACGTTATATAAAAGTGCAAACAGTGCAGAAAAGCTCCAGGGACTTCCAGCTGTGGGAGACACTGAGCAGAAGATGAGGAGCAGCACGCGGCGAGGGAGAAAAGGGGTTAAAGTCACCCCAAAATAAAAAGAAATAATAAAAATTAATCAGGCAGAGTCTGTCAGCAGGATGTGTCCAATTATTTAAGGCAAAGAAAGAGGGATCTGGTTTTCAACGTTTATACCAGGCATCCAATGCAATTCATGGAGCTTTGTTTATAAACAACACACACACAGCGTTTCTGTCTAGAAAGAATTTTTTTACAATGTAGCAGCCGTAATGATTTCAGGTGATACATTAGAAGATAATCACTAACCTCTGAATTGACCCCGACCAGCACTGGATGGTGAATTTCCCCATTCGGTGCAGTTTCGGGCCAATTCGTCTGTTCACTAAGCTGTCATTTTGCCAAATACAATGTAGCGCTGTGTTAAAATCTTGCTGTGGCAGTACCTATTTTTGGCCACAAGATGGAGACTATCGCGATCAGAGACACTGGACATTGGGACTACAATGCCCGGCATGCTTTGCAAGAAGACAGGAAGTGGGTGGGGACTGGACACTTACATCCTCTGCCTCGTGGAGAACGCGCCAGAGCGCGCCAGGGAACGAGAGAGAGCAGACGCAGTGCCATACTTTGTGAGAGGACCTAGGGCGGAGAGCAAGTGAGACCTGTCAGTTCTGTCACCGGGTGATTCAGTCGCAAGAGAAGGAGCCCTCCAAATTCCAGAGTTGCTGCAAAAGGGAACCAACCGAAGACCTCGAGTAAAGAGTCACCGCAAGCGGATCGGGGACAGAGAGCAGGCGGTGAGCTGAGGAAAAGTCGTGGACAAGCTACGGGAAGTCAGACAACGGATCCGGCCGCTAGTATCCCCAGTCAAAATCCAGCGGAGAGACGTCTTGGGTCAGCGGAGCCTAAAGCAACCGGCGGATGGGTGAGAGGCCTCCAAGGCCGTTTATAATACAAAGAGCACGCTGCTGTGTTTCTCTTTAAAGTCCACAGGGCCCCAACGTGACTAGTCGAAGACCTTTCTTAAGTAATTTCACTGGCCAGTTGAACAGTACCCGGGTACCTTACACACATACACACCTTTTACATTCCGGGACTTAACCTGTGCAGGACTCATTTTTGTTGCGAATCGGAACGGGGGTTAAAGATACGTTCCGAATATATTTTTCTCTTTTCCGCTGTGCGTTTACCGTGATACGAAGTGATTGTATATTCTGGGGTTCCGCTACGTGTCCCTTTTCTGAATATTCGTGCAATTGCATTTTCTTTTATGTTCGGTTACGAATATTTTATTTTCCGAAATACGACGCCTCGTGTTTCGTTTCTTTTCCGCTACGCGTTTTATCGCAATACGAAAGTACTGTAATAATATCTGTGAATACCGTGTCTCAATATCTGCCAAATATTTTAGTAAACTATTTAAATGATAAAAACCCACAGCTGTGTTGGAGTATATTTATTCCCTAGTGCGGGGAGACTGACCCGTGGTTCATTTTCAGCGGCTCCTCCGGGAGTGAGCACTACAACAATATAGGTAAATTGACAGCAAAATACGGTACAATTCGCCACCTTGAGCAGCTCCTAAAGTCCCCTATAGAAGACCATTGTGATATCTATTCACTGAACGCCGAACTGCACCGAAAATTCCAGCGAAATGTCTTGATTCTCAGTGTTTCCGTTCGACAGGTTTAAACAGGCGAATCCCATAGGTTTCAATGTAATAAATGGAATATCTGTTTATTCTTTTCATATTTTGCAAAAGCCCTTATTTTTGTAAATTTTTTTAGACAACATTTTTGGATTTCTTATTCTTTAAAAGACTTTCCATTATTTTTTTAAATTACCCTTTTATTATTTAGACACATTTTTACTACATTTATACTGATTTATACTCCTAGGAGAATAAGAGACTTTTTTTTGCAGTTTCAGCGGAATTCGCAGATGCCAATTCGGCGGTCATTGGTGCACTTTGACGGTTTTCGCCGACGTCGGATATCTGATTTGGCGACTCCATTTCTGGGAAAATACAGTGACCATTCGCTAAATAGTGAATTCACCATATTTTTGGCAAAATGGTATCACCGAAACGTGGCAAAATGGGCCAAAATGCGAAGCAGCGTTGTGAATAGACCTTGTAATATTTGCAAAGTAGTGAGGTCACAAACATGACATAGAGGCAGAGGCATATTTAGGGTATTTGGCACCTGGGGTAGATGCTCCCTTTTGCACCCCCACCCCCAAGCAAAAAAGGCAAAAATGCAGTTCAATGATCCACCTCAACAAGGTGAAAGAATTTTAGTGCAAAACACAAATGGTGCGGCCCAAGACATTGTGCTGTCTCTGTCCACGAATGAATTGCTGACCACCTCCAAAAAAATATCACACCCACGCATTTCACAGAGCTCCAGAGCTATAAAACTCACAGTAATGTGTAGTGTGTATGAGTGTATCATAGAGCTGCACAGCAATAAAAACTCACAGTATTGTGCAGTGTGTATGAGCGTATCACAGAGCTCCACAGCAATAAAACTCACAGTATTGTGCGGTGTGTAAGAGAGTATCACAGAGCACCATAGCAATAAAACTCACAGAAACGTGTGGTGTGTGTATGAGTGTATCACAGAGCTCCACAGCAATAAAACTCACAGTATTGTGCGGTGTGTAAGAGAGTATCACAGAGCACCATAGCAATAAAACTCACAGAAACGTGTGGTGTGTGTATGAGAGTATCACAGAGCTCCACAGCAATAAAACTCACAGTAATGTGCGGTGTGTAAGAGCATATTACATAGCGCCACACAGTGTTGTATCTAGGCCTAGGCCGACTAGGCCTAGGGCGGCACTTTCCAGGGGGCGGCGCCCAGCCGCTGAGTGTTACCCGCTACTCAGTATGACCCGCCGCCCTGCGGGATGCACGGCTGCCGGTGTCTGCATCCCTGCCACCGAGCGCTACCACTAGACCTCCTCATCGTGCTGCAGCCTGCTACTGTGCGCTGCGGCGCTGGGAGGAAGTGATCATATTATGTCACTTCCTCCCATCTCTCCACCACACGGAGATGCCGCGCGAAGGAGAAAGGTGGCAGTGGCACGCAGGACCCAGCCCCTAGGTTTGGCAGCGCAGGCTGTATGGAGGGTAGCAGCAGTGCAGAGGGTAGCGGCAGATCACGCATCGTATGGAGGGTAGGGGTGGTGCTGCTGATGTGTAGCATTGTGTGCTGTAACGTTGCCTGCCGGTGTTGAATTTCATTTTGCGGGTCCCCTTCTGCACTTGGTGCATTACCCTCCAGTGTATAACGTGGACTGTTACTCTGTGACCCCCAATCTGCTGTGGTTTGTCCTGGGTGGGGGGGAGGCGGGCTTATGTAAAATTTAAACTGAGGGGTAAACCAGAAACCCAGCATCAATTTTTATTAAGGCTTCTGCTCCCTGTATAAAACCCTGAAATAGCAGGAAGGGGAACACCAAAGAGCTCCAGTTCCTCCTGCAGAACATGACCAGCTGTGAGTTTAATGTCAACTCCTTTGTCCCAGAGGGCCAGACCGCCCTCCACCAGTCATCGACAAGAACCTGAAACTGAGGAAACTCCTGGTCAAGTTTGGAGCAGACATCAGGTTGGCCAACCGGGAAGGCTGGAGCTCCCTCCACATAGCAGCCTGCGGTGGCCAACAGGACATTGTCCTTTACCTAATCACCAAGGCCAAATATTCCTCCAGCAGCCAGGGGGGGGGGGTGTTAATGAATTGAAGAGTGGGGGCTTTAATGAAAATGAAGAGGGGATACTAATGAAATGAAGAGTGTGGGGGAGGGGTTAATGAGGTGAAGATTGAGGGGCTTTAATGAAATGAAGAGGGGGGGCTTTAATGAAATAAAGAGTGGGGGTGGGTGAAAAGAAAAGAGGGGCATTTGGGATAAAATGAAAGGAGTAGGGGTCATTTGGAATGAATTTAGAGTTTTATTGCTGTGCAGCTCTGTGATACGCTCATACACAGTGCACATTTATGTGTGTTTTATTGCTGTGCGGCTCTGTGATATGCTCATACACAGTGCACATTTATGTGTGTTTTATTGCTGTGCAGCTCTGTGATACGCTCATACACAGTGCACATTTATGTGTGTTTTATCGCTGTACAGCTCTGTGATATGCTCATACACAGTGCACATTTATGTGTTTTATCGCTGTGCAGCTCTGTGATACGCTCATACACAGTGCACTTTATGTGTGTTTTATCGCTGTGCAGCTCTGTGATATGCTCATACACAGTGCACATTTATGTGTGTTTTATCGCTGTACAGCTCTGTGATATGCTCATACACAGTGCACATTTATGTGTTTTATCGCTGTGCAGCTCTGTGATACGCTCATACACAGTGCACATTTATGTGTGTTTTATCGCTGTGCAGCTCTGTGATATGCTCATACACAGTGCACATTTATGTGTGTTTTATCGCTGTGCAGCTCTGTGATACGCTCATACACAGTGCACATTTATGTGTGTTTTATCGCTGTGCAGCTCTGTGATACGCTCATACACAGTGCACATTTATGTGTGTTTTATCGCTGTGCAGCTCTGTGATATGCTCATACACAGTGCACATTTCTGTGGGTTTTATTGTTCAACCAATTAGAGCAGCTGTGATTCCGTATACTTGACATGCATGGCTGATCTTTGTAAAAATGGTTGAATTTAAACATTTCATAATTTTATTTGATTATCTCAATAGATACAACATTTGGAATGGTATACAAAGTATACAAGTAGGGACTTGGTATCCACTTTTAATATACAGATAGGAAGAGATGGAGCTCAAAGAGGAAAAGGCAGAGCCTAAAGAGGAAGAGATGTGTCCTTGACAGGAAGGGGTGTGTCAAATTTAAATTAGGGAGTGCACGAGTTTAATCAGGCCTAGGGCAGCACAAAACCTAAATACACCACTGGCGCCACAGGAATAAAATGCACAGTAATGTAGAGTGTGTATGAGCGTATCACAGAGCTGCACAGCAATAAAACTCACTCACATCCACACACCGCACATTACTGTGAGTTTTATTGCTGTGCAGCTCTGTGATAAGCTCAGACACACTGCACATTACTGTGAGTTTTATTGCTGTGCAGCTCTGTGATACGCTCAGACACACTGCACATTACTGTGAGTTCTATTGCTGTGCAGCTCTGTGATACGCTAAGACACACTGCACATTACCGTGAGTTTTATTGCTGTGCAGCTCTGTGATACGCTCAGACACACTGCACATTACCGTGAGTTTTATTGCTGTGCAGCTCTGTGATACGCTCAGACACACTGCACATTACTGTGAGTTCTATTGCTGTGCAGCTCTGTGATACGCTAAGACACACTGCACATTACCGTGAGTTCTATTGCTGTGCAGCTCTGTGATACGCTCAGACACACTGCACATTACTGTGAGTTCTATTGCTGTGCAGCTCTGTGATACGCTCATACACACTGCACATTACTGTACAGCTCTACACTTTGAAGTTCCCATCTGCCAGTCACCAGATCGGCCACTAGTGATGTCACACACAGAGAGTGGGCGACGTCGCCCTCTGAGACCAATCACTGTAGCGAGCGTTCTCAAGGAGGCAGCGATGGATCAGATCTGTGGATGCCCGTGCAACTCCGATCCATCGCTCTGCGCAGGCGCTACGGAACTTGCGTATGTAGAGTGCGTAAGCCCCCTAGCGCTGCACAATATGCGGTTCCTACGCTACACAAGCTGTGCCGGAGCTCAAATTGTGCAGGAAAGCTTCAGGGATGTACAGGTTTGGGAGCCGCTGAGCCGCTGAGCCGATGAGGAGGAGCAGAGCGCGGCGAGGGAGAAAAGGTGATTAAAATCACCTAAAAATAGAAAAGAAACATTGGGCAGACGCGGTCAGCAGCACCTTACAATTATTTAAGGACAAAGAGAGGGAACTCTGTTTTACAATATTGTATCCCTTTAATGCTCTTCTCGTCACACAGAATGATGGACCATCCGGTTCTGTCTGCAGCCGGCCCGGTGGCCAGTCCTCCCGGCTTCACTGAGCCCTCTTTTTTCATCTGGATTTTTGCTGTTGCAAAGCGATGTCTTGTGTATGAATGAATCTAGGCGTGTGCGTGGCAGGAGTGAAGATAGAGAGATGACAGCGCTTACACAGGCGTCTCGAACATGAGATCTCCCGGCGTAGAATGACCTCCTGGAGTGACTGACAGCCTTTTAATAGAGCATTAGGGGATTAAAATGTCCCTGTTTGCTCTGAGATTCACCTGTCAGAGAGAGAAGGATCTGAGCAATGCATGCGCGTCTTTCTCAGGGTATAGTTATTTACACAGTCATAAAAAAGGGGGTCTGTGTACCGGGGGAAAGTCATACCAATTGCTTAAACACAACTTCAGCTCATGTGAAGGAACACACAAGGAGCCGGGCAAGGACAGTGACCATTAACCCTTTCGCTGCTGAGGCGTTTCACGCCTCTGTGCTGAGGTCATTTTTACCGGTTTTGCTCATCATGTTTAAACGTTTTTTGAAGGCTTATTTTAGTATATGACCCAGACATATTATATATTGTTCTTTCCGTCAGACTCGGCAGATTAATAATATGTCATTATTATATGTATACGTCTTGACCTGTCTGTATATTATAACAAAAAATGCAATAAAATATGAATTTTCAATAATTTACAACGTGTAAAGTGTTTTTTTTTTCACATTTTAACATGCGAGCAATTGCGGTTATATTTTGTATGGGGTGCGCTTGTTAAAAAAATTAGAAATGGGGTCTCGTTACATTTTTTTTGGGGGGAAACTACGCGATTTTTAACAAACGCACCGCATACAAAAATCGTTAGTGCAGCATCATTGTTCACATTATAATTGAAATGGGAACAATATTGCTGCATTAACAAACCAAAAAAAAAAAAAACTTGTTTATTTATTTTTTTATAATTTTTTTTAAAATATTTTTTTATTTTTATTTTTAATTTTTATTTTTTTTAAAAACCTTTTTTCACAGTCGTGTTTGGTATCGTTGGAACGGCCATGCTCTGGCTTTAACCCCTAGCTGCCACGGATCGGGAGATAGGGGTTTCCAATGAACCCCCTATCTCCACCATTGGTGGCAGCTAGGGGTTAACTCCAGGACTGACGTCATCGTGCTATGCACGATGACGCCAGTCCTCAGGGGGAGTTCCCGGAGGCTTGGCCGACATCCAAGATGTCGGCCAGCTCCGGGAAAGGATCACGAACCGGCGCTTTTCAGCGCCGATTCGTGATCCGTCTCCCCAGGGGTTAATGACAGCCACCGTTTGGAAGGGCAGGCTGTGCCCTTCCAAGCGGTGCCTGTCTTCACCCCCTGCTCCCCGGCGATCGGGAGGGAGAGAGGTCCGAAGGACCTCCCCCCCTCCCTTTCAGGCACCTCCTCCGCACATGCGGGGGGGGCGCCTGAATTAGATGTCATTGCGTCGCCACAATGACATCTAATGTCCCCGCCGGGCTCCCAAGTGCTGGGCTGACATCCAAGATGTCAGCCCGCACCGGGGGGGCGCAGCAATCCGCCGGAATCCGGCGGATTGCTGCCTCCTGTGCTCGGACGCGCTGAGCGCGTCCATAGCACAGGAGAACCACTTGGCTGGACGCGCTGAGCGCGTCCATAGCAGCCAAGTGGTTAAAGAGACACCACCACTAACATAAGCTGGAACGAGATTATAACGTGTGCATTACAAACATTATAAAACACATTATAAAACACACACTGCAGTTTTTTTGTCTTTGTTTAAAGTAATTGCGTATATAAAGGAAAAATAAAATTAGATTTTTTTTATCTCCTGTTTCCATTTTTTGGAATTTTCCCATGATGCAACATTTACCAAAATTTGTGCAAAAGTTTTACTTTACTGTTGTGGTTTATCGTCTACACAGTATTTACCAGTTAATGTGGTGGAGGAGGGAATTTTAGGTAAGGCTATTGCAATTCTCAGCTGAATGAGACAAGACAGGGAGCTTAAAAGCCTTCTAATCTATCCCCTGGTTATGTCCTTTGAATACATCCCACCCAATACAATGATGTGAGTCGGTGACTGACCCATTCACTCCATTCTATGGCCAAAGCCACACAGTGAGGAGCAAGTGATGGAAAGATACAAAATATCACACAATGGATTCACCCAGTGACACATATAGAGGGAAATATCACACAATGGATGCACCCAGTGACACATATAGAGGGAAATATCACACAATGGATGCACCCAGTGACACATATAGAGGGAAATATCACACAATGGATGCACCCAGTGACACATATAGAGGGAAATATCACACAATGGATGCACGCAGTGACACATATAGAGGAAAATATGACACAATGGATGCACCCAGTGACACATATAGAGGAAAATATCACACAATGGATGCACCCAGTGACACATATAGAGGAAAATATCAAACAATGGATGCACCCAGTGACACATATAGAGGGAAATATCACACAATGGATGCACGCAGTGACACATATAGAGGGAAATATCACACAATGGATGCGCCAAGTAACACATATAGAGGAAAATATTTTGTTCACTAAACATACAAGAGAAAAACAAACACATGTAAGATATCAGCAACATCACATAAACACAATAAGGACATTGCATTTTTTGGTGGTACTAGCCCTTTAATACAAACCACTGATATGATATCACATAAATTTACTGCAACATAAAACCTGTTACTATGTTTATTTTGATGATTTATTTATTTATTTATGATTTATTTACAAACACATGTGGACTGCTCCGCTTCATTATAAACATTCAGAAACCTTTTCACCGGTCTAAAATGGATTAAAATCTGGACATAAGTCATTTTATTGTTATTGTATTAACGTATTGTTTTGTTTGTTGTTGGCTTTTTTTTGGAACAGCTGAAATTTGTGAAGCGAGAGTAAGGCCCTGTCATTTAAAAGGGATACTCTGTTTAAATTTAGTTCCCCTTTTTTTGCCCTTAACCCCTTCACGACGGGCGGACGTCACCAGTCAGGGGGTTTAACGGTGTACAGGTAAACCTCGCTGCCAGGTGCCGCTGCGGGTCTCTAATTTGGCGCGCCCGCGCAGCCGACGTGTGACTTGCACGCGCATGCACAGATCTGATCCATCGCTGCCTCTCTGAGAACGCTCGCTACAGCGATTGGTCTCAGAGGGTGACGTTGGCCGCTGTCTTTGTGTGAAATCATTAGTGACCGACCTGGTGACCAGCAGCCAAGAAATTCAAATATCCTGGCTACTGGTGACACTGGGTGGGGTGGAGGAAACTCTTCCACTTCACCCACAAATTACACCAGATCGGGGCAGTAGGGGGGCACTCCTACAACCTGACATCCTTAACGGGTTCTGGTGGAAACGCTGGGTGAAGTAGAGGAGTTTCCTCTCCCCCACCCAAGTTGAGATTTTAGAATTTCCTGGCTGCCGGTTACCAGATCGGTCACTAGTGATCTGTAAGAGCACAAGCTGCGCAAAAAAGCTTCAGGGAATTCTGAGATCGGGAGTCCCTGAGCCAAAGAGGAGAAGTGTGAGTAAAATCAACCAAAAATTTAAAAAATAATAATAATAAATGGGCAGAGACTGTCAGCAGGATCCGCCGAATTATTTAAGGGCAAAAGGAGGGAATTCTATATTAAATACAGTGTTTCTTTAATTACTAGAAAACTATTACCCCAACGTCAGTATTCAATAAACATATTCATGAAACTGTTTGTCTGAGAGTTGTGAAGGTAGATTGGAGACGCGTTTCGCAGTATTTACATTTTTCCTCCATGGAGTATGTGTTTATTTTAGTTCGTCGATGAACCTTGTCGTTGCTGCTGTCAAAACATCACTTAGAATAAAGGGTGCAGGAATCCGTCACGTCGATGAAACAGGGCAAGAAACTGTATACGCCGAACACATCTAAAACTTGAAACAAGAGGGGTTATTCACTAACCTCCAAACTGGCCCTGAATTGCACCGAACGGTGAATTCCATCATTCGGTGTAATTTCGGGCCAATTCGTTTAATCGCAGAGCTGTCAATTTGACAAATACAGGCGAAATACGGTGCAATTCACCTCAATTCGGTGCGGTTTGGCAGCATTTGTCTGCACTGCAAATGCCCTATAGAGAAGTTCACAGAATGCCGAATTGCACCGAAATTACTGCGAATTGACGTGATTTTTGGTGATTTAAATTCGACAGGTTTAAACAGGAGAATGTAAACGGTTTTAAAAATAATAAATGTAATACCGTTTTAAATTATATTAATTAAAAGGCCATTTATTATTTATTCTTTGTTAAAAAACTTTTTTTGTATTTTTTTAAAAGACCTTTTTGTATTTTTTTTTAAAAAAATGTTTTTTTTTATTTTTTAAGAAACATATTTTTAATATTTATTAACAGACCTTTATTTAAAAAAAATTAAAAAGGAAATTTTTTTTATTATTCAGACACATTTTTAATAAATTTTTATTGATTTAACCTCCTATTAGGTTTTAGGAGGTTTTCCAATTGTTTTTTGTTTTTTTTTCACAACGTCGTAATTTCGGCTCAATTGGGCGCTTATCGCTGCTTTTTTGCTGACGCCCGATAACTCCTTTTTCGGCAAAATACGGTGGACATTCGAGAAATGGCGAATTCACCGACTTTGCGACGAAATGGAATGGCCGAAGTGACCAGGAATACAAAGAACCAAAATTTCGCTCAGTTTTAGCGCTTTGTGAATAGATCGCACAGTTTTTGTAATGATGACTCCCTTTCCCTCCGGAAAAAAGAAAACACTCCAAAAAAGACAGAAACAAACGATAAACTCGTACAAGCTCATCCGTAAAATGTAGCGGAAAAATGGCCGCGTTTTGGTGAACGTTCCGTGTTTTTGTAATTGCGTGTCAGGCGAGGTGCGCTCAGAATGCCAGAGCTTGTTTGATACAAGGAGAGTGAAATGAGATAATCCGTGTTTTCATCATGGGTAGACCCCTCTTTTGACGGGCCGTGGGCCGTACTTTATTAGGCTGAGCAGTTCTGGGCCTGTAAGAAAGACTCGGGTCTTTCTCATCGCCATGAGAATGGGCCAGTGAATGCTCCACAAGTGTTTACTCAGCATTTGTCTCTCGTTCCATCAGAGGAATGGGGAGGGGGTGCCGACAGGTCTTTTGTTCGAAACGAACGGACTGATGTGTTATGACAACGTTCCATGAATATGCAACATGGCAGAAAGGATTAGGCCCGGTACATTTCCCCCCAGGCCTATTCTCTCTCTCGCTCTTTTTTTTGCCTGGGATGTTCAGAGTTTTAAGGATGACCTGTTCGTAGCCGGGGCATCCGACATTAGAAGGTTTTTTTATCCCCATCTATAGACACGGTGCCCGAAATCCCACGCACGTCCGACTTAGTTAACATCTGACACTAAGATGGGTCGGTCTTACTCACCGCCCATTGTTTGCCGGAAAGGTCCTGAGGTGCTGGAGAAGAGTCACTGCCGCCATTGTCTGTTCAGGGACAAAGACCTGATACTTTGGGGTCTATTCACAAAGCACCGAAAAAGGAGTTCAGTTTGGGAAAAGACCATCGAATGTCCGTTGTGTTTTACTGTACATGGAGTCGCCGAGGCAGTCATCGGAGGTCGGAGAAAAGCACCGAATGTAACGAGACCTTTTAAGAGATGATCAATAGTCAAAATTCTCTGTTTAGGTGTCCCTGAACCCTGGTATGGAGTTTAGAGCTCAACCGTTTGGAGGTCAAGGACCATGTGGAAAATTTTGTCACACGCTGCGGGCCACACATAGACATCTCTTATATAAAATACAATGACCAAGGATGGTCAGTTATAGAGAAAAAATGGCTTATGTTTTATTAATGATGCAACGGTAGGGGCTATGTCTGTGGCAGCTAATCAAAGGCATTGCTCAAGATACCCGTCAGTCATTTTGTCTTCAGTTTAGAGTCTGAGTTGTTCATTACGCCCCTTACTTCATGCCCCCATTTCATTATTCCCCTATTTAATGCCCAATTTCCTTATGCCCCTATTTCAATTTACACCCCATTTCATTATGCCCCATTTCAATTCGCACCCCATTTCAGTATGCCCCCATTTCAATTCACACCCCATTTCATTATGCCCCATTTCAATTCATGCCCCATTTCATTATACCCCCATTTCAATTCAAACCCCAATTCATTATGCTCCCATTTCAATTCACTCCCCATTTCATTATGCCCCATTTCATTATACCCCCATTTCAATTCAAACCCCATTTCATTATGCTCCCATTTCAATTCACGCCCCATTTCATTATGCCCCATTTAAATTCACTCCCCAATTAATTATGCCCCATTTCATTATACCCCCATTTCAATTCAAACCCCATTTCAATTCACACCCCATTCCATTATGCCCCATTTCATTATACCCCCATTTCAATTCAAACCCCATTTCGTTATGCTCCCATTGCAATTCACGTCCTATTTCATTATGCCCCCATTTCAATTCACACCCCATTTCAATTCATGCCCCATTTCATTATGCCCCCATTTCAATTCAAACCCCATTTCGTTATGCTCCCATTTCAATTTATGCCCCTGTTTCTTTATGCTCCCATTAATTTTTTGCCTCATTTTATTACGCCCCATTTCATTTATGACCCCTTTCATTATGCCCCCACACACATACGCATAATAGATTCAAGTGGAAATTTTGAACACTGACTATCTTCATGGTGTCTTCACGGGTCACATTGAAGGGTCCAGAGGGCTACAAAGAGTTCTCACTAGACATGGTTTGAGCACCCCTGATGTAAACTGTATGTTTAACAGGAAGCATGGGTCACATATTCATTTGTCTCAGACCACTACGTTTGATTGAGGAATTTTTGTTCCCAGACAAGGTCAGGGGTGTTTGGGGGGGATTTCCATTGCATTTGTTTATTGAACGAACTAAAAATAAAGAACAGGAGAAGTTTGGGTGAGAATAATAGTCAGGAATTTCTGAATCACACGGAAAGTGTCTGCTCTGCCGCCATCGCAAGAAATGCAAACCAATTCCAGCTCCATTGTGGGGGGGGCGCCATGGGTGTTGGGAAAACTGAAAACTGATGAAATTTTGAATGTTGAACAGTACGGGGTGGATGAGGAGAGCTGAGGAGTGTGAACATAGTTTGCCAGGTTGAGCTTAGAGCTCCATCCCATGCTCGACCTCACTAACACTCTTTTAAATGCATGGATGGAATAAATCTTTACAACAACCAATGGAAGGTTCTTCCAGGAACATTGCTGGCTGTCATAGCAGTAAAGGGCGCACCATGTGGGGGGGCAGAGGGATGTGTTTTTACACAATTTAAAAGTAGGTTTAATATCAATCTCTTGTACAAAACAAACAAGGGTGAAGGTATAGTAAAATATATATATATAGGTTTCTGCCTAATAATATGTATCAGTTTTGTTACTTTTTTAGACATAAATCCAACATGTCTCCTCTATAAATGATAAACAACATTTGGTTGTGTCGCTTTTGTTGTGATTGCGGCACGCATTCGCCGCGGCATCGTTTCGATAAGCTCATGCGATGTCACAGCATTTATTTGCGTCCAGAGTAGCATTAATTTGTGGCCAAGATCTTGTATTGATGATGGGAGAGTCGCGGCGCTGCGTAAAGTCTTCTCCAGCACATTATCCCAAAGATTAACCTCAATGGGGTTAAGGTCTGGACTGTGCGGTGGCCAATCCATGTGTGAAAATGATGTCTCATGCTCCCTCAACCACTCTTGCACAATGTGAGCCCGATGTATCCTGGCATTGCCATCTTGGAATATGCCCGCCGTGCCATCAGGAGAAAAACCTGCTCATTCAGTATATTCAGGGAGTCACATGACATAATATTTTTGGGTGCATAACGTTACTGAACCTCGACCTGACCACCTGAAGCCCCCCTAGATCATAACAGGCTTGTAGGGGAGGTAGGGACTTATTTTTGATCAGGCTGTGTATATATACCTGTATTTATAAACAGTATGTACAAAACTCAAGGAATTATAGATAAAGTATTCAACATTTCTGATAAACATCGTAAGAGAAACACAGACGTTTCGACAACCAGGTGGTCTTTTTCATATATATATATATATATATATATATATATATATATATATATATGTATCGGATAATATTACAGCCCATTCGAAACATTGAATTCTGGCTGTTATATAAACAATACCTTGCAGGGAGCCTGAATGAATTGCAATTGTATCAAAATAAAAGTTAGATTTGGAAGTTACTGTTACATTTTTACAGAATAATCAGGATTTGTTACTATTTACATAAAGCTTTTCAATTTTAAGGAATTGGGGAACACGAGCAGAAAAATATCCTGTGTCGCTGGGATGTTCTAATTAAAACCTCATGGGGCTCGTTCTCTCCTGTGTCGTTCTGATCCGGTCGTGGTGACGCCTCAGGGTCCCAGTCTGCTGGTGCAAGCGCACAATAAGTAATAAGGGAGAGATACAATCTAAAGTAGATAATTAGCTGGAAATTACAGGCATTCCCAACTCTTTTCACACACGATTTTATCTGCAATTTGCTAGTTTACACTTAACAAGAAATGTTTGTCACTCGCATGACGAAACACAGAATAAATATACTGTATGCTATATATATATATAAGGGTTGTGGTGGAGGACTAAAAGTGAGATAAAAAGCCTCCACATTATAATAAGTGTATTTATTATTGCAGAAGCCACTTGCACATCACAGCAATTCAATGAATTGCATCCCAGAGCTCCTGTGCCACATTCCCCATATGCAGCAAGGAATTCCGGGTACGATATGCAAATGACCTCTGTCTCACTTTTATGCATCCTGGGTCTGTTATTACACAGAACCCTAAAATCAATGCTATGCCACACTGTGACTTTGTAGCAGAGATAAAGTTTATGCAACTGGTCAAAACCGCTCCTAGGACAGCGCTGTTTCGGGTTTGTTGGACCCTCATCAGCTAGGATTGATTTTGGGGATCTGTGTAATAACAGACACAGGATGCATAAGAGTGAGAAAGGGGTCATTTGCATATCCTACCCAGAATTCCTTGCTGCACATGGGGAATGTGGCACAGGAGCTCTGGGATGCAATTCATCGAATTGCTGTGATGTGCAAGTGGCTTCTGCAATAATAAACACACTATCAGGGTTATTCAGAGAGCGGTGAAAAGCAGGAGAATGACTGGAGAATGAAAAATTCTAGGTCAAAATAGCCAATTTGGAAAGTGAGATGAATGGGAGAATTTTGACCTAGAATTTTTCATTCTCCAGTCATTCTCCTGCTTTTCACGCTCTCTGAATAACCCTGTGTATGTATATATATATATATATATATATATATATATATATATACACAGGGTGTCCATAAAGTCTCTTTACAATTTCAAAAATTTATTGCAAAGGCAAATGAAAAGACAGATAAGTGAAAATTATTACAGAATGAGACGTATATATTTAAGGTTTTTTTGCCTCATTTAATACACCTCTATATGGGCACCATTAGTTGCACGAATGCTAAGTTAACAACAGCTCTGGTTAAGTTAGCACCAACATTGTAATACTGCCCGTGGTGTATCGAGCAAAGGTACAAAGGGACGTCACTAATTAAAAGCAGAGGATCACTGACGCCACCATTGATGCAGGGAAGCTACAGCCAACATGGCAAGAAATCCAGCACCGTCTTGATGTGCGCTCCATAGGCTATAATGACTCTGGGAAGTTTACACCAGCTCTGGTTAAGGCTAGGGTCAGACTGAGGCAGTGCGAACGCGCGTTCTGGCGCACATAATCACGGCCGCACTAGCAGCAGATGACGGGCAATGACAGCCAATATACGAAGTACGGTTGCACAAAAGTCCGGCCGCGCAACGCAAGTGGAAAATGAACGCATTTTTTCGAGAACGTTAAACCGCTGGTACTGACGTACAGAGTGCGCTGCGGCCGCATAGCAGCGTGTTTGCGTGATTAGGAGATGTCAGACGCTGCTAGTGTGCGGCCAACATAACGTTCAAACAGCCGGATTTCCCTAGACTTCTTTTCACCCCATCGTCATGAAATACGTCCAGAATTGCGCATCGTCTGACCACTTAAGCGTATTCCGTGAAAAAATGCGTGCGCACGCATCGACGTACATTTTGACGGTGGCTGCAGAAAATGCGCTCATCTGTCCCTAGCCTCAGTTAGCACCAACATTGTAATATGGCCCCATATCTTTAACATAACCCCATAGAAAGAAGTGGGGGGGAGTGATATCTGGTGAACGAGGTGGCCAGGGAATTGGGTCACCCCTTCCAATCCACCACTCTGGAAAGGTTTTCATTTAGGAACCCACCAACACGCAGCCCCCAATGTGGTGGTGCAGCATCTCGCTGGAAAATGAAGGTTGCTTGAAGGTCATGTAGTTGTGGTGCCGCGTATTCAGTCAAAAGGTCAAGGTAAACGTTTGCAGTAATTGATGTCTCGCCAAAAAAAAACGACTTCTTTCTATGGGGTTATGTTAAAGATATAGTGTGTGGAACAAAGGTACAAAGGGACGTCACTAATCTAAAGCAGAGGATCACTGACGCCACCATTGATGCGGGGAAGCTACAGCCAACATGACAAGAAATCCAGTAGCGTCTTGATGGGCTTCGTGCAACTAATGGTGCCCATATAGAGGTGTATTAAATGAGGCAAAAAAACCTTAAATATATACGTCTCATTTTGTAATGATTTTCACTTATCTGTCTTTTCATTTGCCTTTGGAATATAGTTTTGAAATTGTAAAGAGACTTTATGGACACCCTGTGTGTCTCCTAAACAGGGGACAGATATCTCCTGCAGGACATAACGGGCTCTATTACAATGTTGGTGCTAACTTAACCAGAGCTGTTGTTAACTTAGCAGCTCCATAGGCTATAATGGCTCTGGTTAAGGCTGGGGTCAGACGAGCGTGATTTCTACGGACTGTACGTCCGTGCAGTACGGACATCGTCAGTACGGATGACGCAGTAGTGGTCACACAGTCCGTTTTTTCACTGAAGTTATTTTTTGACGGATGTAGGAGGGAAAAATAAATTACAATGAAAAAACATTCTGTCCATCAAAAATGCTGGACGTATAAATGCAGTCCGTCTGACCTCGCTCCATCACTCACACACAAAGCTATGCGGACGTTGTGGACGTGGCGCACTCCGCACGTCCGTTCTAGCAGTATTACGTTCTTGCCTAACCTGCGTCCGTTTGCCGCGGCCGTTGTGCGTCCGCAGTTCAGTGCGGACGTACTTCATGTGTCAGGCTCCAATGGACTTTCTTTCATGCTATCACGGACGTACTTTTAGGCGCAATCACGGACGTGAACACTACGCTCGTCTGACACCAGCCTAAGTTAGCACCAGCTTTGTAATATAGCCCTATGTGTGTGTTTAATATTTAGCTCTGCAGCATATCTAGGAACTTACTGTAGGAAATCCTTCATTAGTGTTTGTGCAATGAGGGAAAGAGGCGCTGAAGCAGCTGAAAAATAAAAGCTATGATTTTTAAATATTTATAGAATACACAAGGCACACACGTGCACACACACACGTGCACACACGCACGCACACACACACGTGCACACGCACGCACACACACACGTGCACACGCACGCACGCACACGTACAAAAGCACACACGTGCACACGCACGCACACACACACACACACATACACGGACACAATCACACACGTGCACACGCACACACACACACATACACACACGTACACACGTACCCACACACTTCCCTGTTCACATTGTATTTATTTATTGACACAAAGTGATACAACATGATCTCTCATTCATTAGTAGCCATTAAGGGGGGGGCTTCTCTCTCTCGGCGCGTTGGAGGCCCCTGGGCATTTCGCAGATTACATGTTTACTCTTGAGATGTTCATTGTAACAGAGCTGCCTGGAAGGGGAAAGGTTGAGTTAAGGTGTCAGGGAACATGGCTCCTCACAGCTTATTATCATTTGTGGAGCTTGTTCTGCTAATAGATTAGTGGCCACCTGATGGACGGGGATGGAAATGGACGGAGACAGAGGTTCTCAAGGCCTCAGGCACCAAACACTCAACCTCTTACAGGTAATGAACATTTACGTGATGACAGCGCATGTACGAGAAAAGACAAGTATGAAAACAAACAAGGAATCAGAAAAGTCCTCACTGGTTACAAACTATCGGATAGACAGGTGTGTGTGTGTGTGTGGCCACTGAGGGGGGGGTCCTAGGGAGTGACACATTCTTTACGATGATGGTCAACCAATTGGTACCTCTTAGAATGGACTGTTCTTCTTCTCCCACAATGAACCATTTAACTCACCTAAAGGGATACTATTAAAAAATAGAGATCCCTTTCTTTGCCCTTAAATAACAGGACAGATGGGGCCGGAAGTCTCTGCCTAAGTATTAATTTTGGGTGATTTTTCCCCTTTCCCCCCCTCTCCTTGTACTGTTCCTCCTTTTCCGCTCAGGGTCTTCCAAACCCGGAAGTCCCCGATGCCTTTCTGTGCACTTTGTGCTCCTATGCAACTTACATAGCTTAGGAAACGCAAAATTGTGCAGCGCTACAGGACCCACACAAGTTGGGTAGCGCCTGCGCAGTGCGATGGATCGGAGTAGCACGCGCATGCACAGATCTGACCCATCGCTGCCTCTCTGAGAACACTCGATACAGAGATTGTCCTTAGAGGTTGACATCGGCCACTTTCTGTGTGTCACATCACTAGCAACCGATCTGGTGACCGTCAGCCAGGAAATTAAAAATCCCGGTTGCTGGTGATGATGGGTGGTTGGAGGAAGCTCCTCCCCTTCACCCAGTTTTTCTGCCAAATTGGAGGAGAAGGGGGGGCACTCCTTACACCCTGACCAGTTTAAATCAATAAAGTGGTCAGGATGAGCACCGCGTACGTTTAACAATCTGTCATCTGGTCTTAACAGAAATATGTCCAAAGGTTTGACTTGGAAAAGCATGACAACAGGCGACCAGTTGAGTTGATGAACCTTTATATTGAAATTAAATTAAAATGTTTTAAACAATTGACAAGAAAATGCTAGTAGAGACAAAAGGTAGAGGCCATGGAAGAGTAGAAGAGCTTAGGCAATGGAGAAAAGTGGCCAGAGAAGACTGGAAGAGACCAGCGGGGCAAGAGTAAAGCCGGAGAATAGCGCAGACAACGAGGAGAAAGAGAACGAAGGTCAGGGGAGAGAATAAGAAACCAGGAGACGAGATGCCAATGAGAGCCGAAGACAGTCAGAGACACAGAACCAGGAGGAAACTCAAGGTGAGAGGACCATGTAGGGCCATCACCAACAATCAAAGGAGCCCGTCCTCAAATATTGTGTGTGTTCCATCCCACCACTCCCACACAATCTCTCCAGATCCTCGATACCCCATGGGGTTACAGGAGAACCTAGGAGAAACGTCATGATCCCTCGTGGCTCCCATGTCACCCATAACTGAATGGCTTTCCACAATGGGGACCCAGACTATGACCACTGGATAACGTCTATGAAGGCCCAATCCTCCCGATAATGTCCATTTTGCAAATTTTAGTCTGTTTGCTGCCCGCAACTTTAGGACGGAGTGGTGGGCCTGAGACAGGTGTCCATTTGCAAGCAACAAAGGCCCTATTGACCAGCAGTCAGTGCCCGGGCCCCCTTACTTGTCAGGCCCCTAGACAGATGCTACATCCATAGAAAAAAGAATGGATAGGCACCCGAGCTTATACCGCCACCACCTGACCCAAGCCAAACCAGAGATTAGTGGTTTCCCCCAAACCAGTGTGTACAATAGTATAATAATACGTATCTGGTGGCGCGATGTTGGTCGCTTTTGGGCAACTAGTGGTTCTCTTAGATCGTTGTATCCATAAGTGCGGAGCCCAAACACTGGCTCTGAGTGGGTCAAGGCCTTCGGGTATTTTGCTTCTCTGCTTGTAAGGTAACCCTCACCTTATATTGGAAGGAGTACTTTCTTGTATGAGGTACACATAAAAATATGGAAACAAGAAAGATTTTCTTGTGTAGACCTGTATAGACTCAATATTATATCATATTATTAGTTTCCAACTCACATTTGGTGGAGCTTATAGCCAAGCTCTTGGTGTACAGGCGTATGGATTTCTTAATAGGTCAAAATCCAAAAAAGACCTTCTCAAGCAACAGGATACTGGGGGTTTGAGCTCAATAAAATTTTAATTAAAACATAAAATAAAACGAAATTAACAAATTAACATCTCACTGGCTCAGCCAGATGTCCAGGACGCGTTTCGCCAAGTGTATTGGCTTCCTCAGCTGGTTTACAGGCTGATGTGCAGGTTGCCCGCCATTTGTCACGCCATTTTCCCAGAGAAATACGCGCAGTGGAACGCATGGAACGTCCAGGAAAATGGTGTGACACACAAATAGAATATACAAGATGGCGTGACCCGCGAAATGGAACGCAGAGGATAGCAAGGCGCATGCGCAAGATGGCGGCGCCGGATTCACAATAAACATTGGACAATTCGAGGCGTGGTACGCACGCCGTCCGCAGAATTGGGAGCATGTGGGGGTAATTGGTTTAATTTAAGATATTCTATAAGGGCAATCTGCACATCAGCCTGTAAACCAGCTGAGGAAGCCAATACACTTGGCGAAACGCGTCCTGGACATTTGGCTGAGCCAGTGAGATGTTAATTTGTTAATTTTGTTTTATTTTATATTTTAATTAAAATTTTATTGAGCTCAAACCCCCAGTATCCTGTTGCTTGAGAAGGTCTTTTTTGGATTTTGACCTATTAAGAAATCCATACGCCTGTACACCAAGAGCTTGGCTATAAGCTCCACCAAATGTGAGTTGGCAACTCATAATATGATGTAATATTGAGTCTATACAGGTCTACACAAGAAAATCTTTCTTGTTTCCATATTTTTATGTGTACCTCATACAAGAAAGTACTCCTTCCAATATAAGGTGAGGGTTACCTTACAAGCAGAGAAGCAAAATACCCGAAGGCCTTGACCCACTCAGAGCCAGTGTTTGGGCTCCGCACTTATGGATACAACGATCTAAGAGAACCACTAGTTGCCCAAAAGCGACCAACATCGCGCCACCAGATACCTATTATTATAGATGCTACATCCATCACCATCTGATGGCAACCTGGACCTGAGGATGGAAAAGGAAAGAGATGTCGAACTAAGGTGATAATGCCAGACGAAGGAGACTATGAACGATGTTACAACTACGACGAGCACGTTTACCTGTCCAGAAATGTCTGAGATCTAAAAGGACAATTCAGCCTCTAAAACATAACGATACAGTAACACGTCTCATCCGTCTGCATCCACGATTAACGTCTGTATGTATCTTACACTATGACTACCTGAATATCACCTGCAGCAGGAGGAGTGGACACACGGAGGTCAAATCTGACCAAGACCATGCACTTTATCTGCGAGCCGACCTCTCCGCGTCCTCTGGTAAAGAGACTGAAGGCAGACTGGTGTGAGATCAGACCAGCGGAAAGATGATGGAGCAGGAGATACCGAGCACTAAGTGATGACCCAGGTCAGGATATTTCCTGAGTATTTATAGCAGAGTGGTATAAATTAATGAATGGAGTGTCGAAAAGACTGTGTTACTCCCCGTATGGCTAAAAGCTTCAAAAGTGTCACTATAGGGGTTATTCAAAGAGCACCAAATTTCACCACAATTACGCTGCTCTTTCATTTGGCACTCTTTGGCGAGCTGAATTCGCCGACCCTTTGGTGAAACCGGCATTCACTGCAGGTGTCCGAAGAACGCCGAATGGATCCTGCTGAATGCATTTGATGAACCGCCAAATGCCACCAAAAAAAACACCAAACATAGCCGCCGATCCGCCAAACGCCTCTGACCAGCCTCTGAAAAGCAGACCATCCGCCGAACAGAGGTAGAAAAAAAATGCAATTTTTGAAAGGTATTTAGAACAAAACTAATGCATGAAAATGCCTGGAAATAATAAATAAAGTCCTATAAATAACAATAAAAAAGGTCTGTTGCAGAATAAAAAAAAACGCTATTTAAAAAAAATCAGAATCACAAATTTTGCTGTAAAAATTCAGAAAAATGCTTAAAATTTCTAAATAAAAAATTAATAAATAAAGAGACTTTTTGCTGCAAATGAAAGTAATAAACGGTTAAATAAAAATGTAATAAATACAGGGATTTTTCTTTACATTGAAAACTATGGCATTCTGTTTAAACCAGTCGAACGAAACCACCGAACAGCAAGGCATTTCACCAACGTTTCGCTGCTGTTCGGTGTCTCTGAATACATTAACCATTGCTTCTTTATCGGGGATTTCACTGCCTCCAAATTACACCGCATTTCGCTGCCAATTCACCAGTATTCGGCGAGCTGCCAGCTTCTTGAATAGCCGAATGGCCACGGAATTGTGCCGTACGGGGAAACTCACCATTTGCTGCAATTAGGTGGCAAGTTCGGCTCTCTTGGAATAACCCCTTAAGTATAACATCACCTGCGCTGGGTTAGTCAGGTCAGAGGGCAGGGGGTTAGGCGGGCACTATTCAGTGAATTGGTGGGGAGTTGCACGGAATGCCAGGCTGTCGGCCAGAGAAGCCACTGGAGGGAGAAACATTTGAAATACAGTTTTTTGGTAGAAATTTACCAGGTCTCTTGCAATTTTCTACCAATTCCCCACTTAAGGCTCTTTTCCATCCTTGGTGCAAACTTGACCAGAGCCATTATCAGGCCAAACCACAACCTGGACTACCAAGAAGAGCACCTGAGCCGTACAGGAGAACGACTCGAGCTCTGCGCCTCATTTTACAACGACCTATTACGCTCAGGACCAGTGGCGTAGCGTGGGGGGGCTGGGGGGGCGGTGGCCCCGGGGGCTGGGGGGGCGGTGGCCCCGGGCGCAGTTTTTTGGGGGCGCCAGGGGCGCCATAGTGGGCCCCCGCTGCCGGTTTCCCTGCCCTGTGCGGTCAGTGCACACAGGCAGCCAGGGGCACACTCTGGAAACGCCGCAATGGCGCCTGCACCGCCCCCTCACGTGACGTGTCAAGTGAGGGGCGGCGCCAGTGCAACATGCTTAGACTGGGCTGCAGGCGCCACCGCGGCATTTACAGAGTGCGCCGCTGGCTGCCCAAGAAAATATATTTATGTGTGAGCTACTGGGAGCAAATATATTTATGTGTGAGCTACTGGGGGCAAATATATTTATGTGTGAGCTACTGGGGCAAATATATTTATGTGTGAGCTACTGGGGCAAATATATTTATGTGTGAGCTACTGGGGGCAAATATATTCATGTGTGAGCTACTGGGGGCAAATATATTCATATGTGAGCTACTGGGGCAAATATATTTATGTGTGAGCTACTGGGGCAAATATATTTATGTGTGAGCTACTGGGGGCAAATATATTTATGTGTGAGCTACTGGGGCAAATATATTTATGTGTGAGCTACTGGGGGCAAATATATTCAAGTGTGAGCTACTGGGGCAAATATATTTATGTGTGTGCTACTGGGGCAAATATATTTATGTGTGAGCTACTGGGGCAAATATATTTATGTGTGAGCTACTGGGGCAAATATATTTATGTGTGAGCTACTGGGGCAAATATATTTATGTGTGACCTGCTGGGGCAAATATATTTATGTGTGAGCTACTGGGGCAAATATATTCATGTGTGAGCTACTGGGGGCAAATATATTCATGTGTGAGCTACTGGGGCAAATATTCATATGTGAGCTACTGGGGCAAATATTCATATGTGAGCTACTGGGGGCAAATATTTATGTGTTAGCTACTGGGGCAAATATATCCATGTGTGAGCTACTGGGGGCAAATATATCCATGTGTGAGCTACTGAGGGCAAATATATCCATGTGTGAGTTACTGGGGCAAATATATCCATGTGTGAGCTACTGGGGGCAAATATATCCATGTGTGAGCTACTGGGGGCAAATATATCCATGTGTGAGCTACTGGGGTAAATATATCCATGTGTGAGCTACTGGGGGCAAATATATCCATGTGTGAGCTACTGGGGGGCAAATATATCCATGTGTGAGCTACTGGGGCAAATATATTAATGTGTGAGCTACTGGGGGCAAATATATCCATGTGTGAGCTACTGGGGCAAATATATTCATGTGTGAGCTACTGGGGGCAAATATATTGGTGTTTGAGGTACTGGGGCAAATATATTCATGTTTGAGGTACTGGGGGCATTGGGGCAAATATATTCATGTTTGAGCTGCTGGGGGCAATATATATATCCATGTGTGAGCTGCACATTACTGTGGGTTTTATTGCTGTGGAGCACTGTGATACGCTCATACACTCTGCACATTACATTGTATCACAGTTAAGGGGTTCAATGCCCTAATGGTGGAAGGGAATTGGGGCATGATAACGTGTCCACAGGTTGGGGGGGCGCACAATTCTTGGCTGGCCCCGGGCGCTGACAACCCACGCTACGCCACTGCTCAGGACGCTTGTACCTGTGATATTGCGCAGGTTACTGTATATTACCCTCTCCTATCCTATTGCAGGATTCAGTCTGCACTTCCCCCAGGTGACCCTTGAAACCTGGCCTGTCAGTGGACCCTGAGGACCAGGGTTGGGAACCACTGGCAGTGGTCAATGGATTTGCTAAGTTTACACCAGCTTTCGTTCAGTTTACAGATAAGTTGTAATAGAGCACTTAGTGATAAATAGTGTATTGCAGTGACTGGAAATCAAAGGGTCTGTGTTGGACTTGATTTGGCCAGTTACATCTGAATAATGTAAACATCTTGGCTACAAATAGCAAAAATAGTGTGAAAAAGCTGATCTTTAACCACTTCGATGCGGAGGACGCGCTCAGCGCGTCCTCCGCATGGCTGCTGCTGTGCGGAGGACGCGCTGAGCGCGTCCTCCCTTTGGGGCCAGCGTTCGGCCGGGTTCAGCCCAGCATCCGGAACCGCCGCCGATGAAATTAGGTGTCATCGCGGCAGCGCGATGACACCTAATTCAGGCGCCCCCCCCCCGCATGTGCGGAGGAGGCGCCTGAAAGGGAGGGGGGAGGTCTTTCGGACCTCTCTCCCTCCCGATCGGCGGCGTTGCGGGGGTTAACCCAGGCACCATTTGGAAGGGCACAGCCTGCCCTTCCAAATGGTGCCTGGCATTAACCCCTGGGGAGCTGGATCGCGAATCGGCGCTGAAAAGCGCCGGTTCGTGATCCTTTCCCGGAGCTGGCCGACATCTTGGATGTCGGCCAAGCCTCCGGGAACTCCCCCTGAGGACTGGCGTCATCGTGCATAGCACGATGACGCCAGTCCTAGAGTTAACCCCTAACTGCCACCAACGGTGGAGATAGGGAGTTCCAATGAACTCCCTGTCTCCCGATGCGTGGCAGCTAGGGGTTAAAGTTTGGTATGGTTGGATCGGCCAGAGCATGGCCGTTCCAACGATACCAAACACTACTGTGAAAAAAGTTTTTTAAAAAAAATTAAAATTAAAAATAAAAATATATTTAAAAAAATTATAAAAAAAATAAACATTTTTTTTTCTTTTTTTGGTTCGTTAATGCAGCAATATTGTTCCCATTTCAATTATAATGTGAACAATGATGCTGCACTAACGATTTTTGTATGCGGTGCGTTTGCTTAAAATCGCGTAATTTTCCCCAAAAAAAAATGTAACGAGACCCCATCTCTAATTTTTTTAACAAGCGCACCCCATACAAAATATAACCGCAATTGCTCGCATGTTAAAATGTGAAAAAAACACTTTACACGTTGTAAATTATTGAAAATACATATTTTATTGCATTTTTTGTTATAATATACAGACATGACATAACGTATACATATAATAATGACATATTATGAATCTACCGAGTCTGACGGAAAGAACGATATATAATATGTCTGGGTAATATACTAAAATAAGCCTTCAAAACACGTTTAAACATGATGAGCAAAACCGGTAAAAATGACCTCAGCACAGGGGCGGGAAAAGCCTCAGCAGCGAAAGGGTTAAAGGGCCAGTACCACCAAAAAATGCAATGTCCTTATTGTGTTTATTTGATGTTGCTGATTTCTTACATGTGTTTGTTTTTCTCTTGTATGTTTAGTTAAGAAAATATTTTCCTCTATATGTGTCACTGGGCGCATCCATTGTGTGATATTTTCCTCTATATGTGTCACTGGGTGCATCCATTGTGTGATATTTTCCTCTATATGTGTCACTGGGTGCATCCATTGTGTGATATTTTCCTCTATATGTGTCACTGGGTGCATCCATTGTGTGATATTTCCCTCTATATGTGTCACTGGGTGCATCCATTGTGTGATATTTTTCTCTATATGTGTCACTGGGTGCATCCATTGTGTGATATTTTCCTCTATATGTGTCACTGGGTGCATCCATTGTGTGATATTTTCCTCTATGTGTCACTGGGTGCATCCATTGTGTAATATTTTCCTCTATATGTGTCACTGGGTGCATCCATTGTGTGATATTTTCCTCTATATGTGTCACTGGGTGCATCCATTGTGTGATATTTTCCTCTATATGTGTCACTGGATGCATCCATTGTGTGATATTTTGTGTTGTATATTTCCATCACTTGCTCCTCACTGTGTGGCTTTGGCCATAGAACGGAGTGAATGGGACAGTCGCTGACTCACATCATTGTGTTGTGTGGGATGTATTCAAAGGACATCACCAGGGGGTAGACTAGACGTTTTTTAAGATTTCTGTATTATCTCATTCAACTGCTAGCTCTTATCTAAAGGTAGCCAGGAGAACAATAGACTCCTGCCACTTTATCTAAACATTCCAACCTCCAACTCATTAACTGATAATTACAGTATAAAATAAAGCACAACCACAAAGTAAAAGTCACAATAAGATTTTGGTAAAAGTTGCATAATGGAAAAAATCCACGAAATGGAAACAGGAGATAAAAACCTAACTTTCTTTTTTCCTTTTTACATGAAATTACTTCAAACAAAGAAACAACAGCAGCATGTGTTTTATAATGTGTTTATAATGTATTTTTAAGGTGTTTGTAATGTTTTTTTAAGGTGTTTCATAGTGTGTTTTATAAAGTGGTTTTATTTGTGATGCACAAGTAATCTAGTCACAGCTTATGTAAGTGGTCGTGTCCCTTTAAGGCATAGAACCCCATAGGTAACTACATCAAAAAACATAATAGACTAAAGGTGGAAGAAAACTGTGAAATTGCAGAGTCTTTCCATGGAACTTCCTTAAAGTGGGGAATTCACTGAATATATCCCAGGGTGTTTCCTGAATAAAGACACCCCACTAATCTTCAGAGAATAATAACCCCATTGGTCTGTGCCTTATCATACCTTCATAGAGAGGCCCAGGCCAGCTTCCACAATAACACCCTGTATAACGCCCTGTATAACACCCTGTATAACACCCTGCACTATTTAAATATTTATTTGGAATTGGGGGAGAGCTCAAAGATCATGTGCACAGACAGAGGTGAAACTGTGCTGGATTGATCTTTATGCCCATTGCTATTTTCAGCCTGGACACAATGTTTCTCTGCACCCCATGTCCTACTTTGTGTTGATTAGTTTTATTAAGAGCCCCCCCCCCTGTGAGATTTTGACTTTGACTTGAAAGCAGACAATGTGTGTGAGTATAGGGCTCCCCTAAGAGGTTTGACTTAGACTTGATCTTGGCAGGTGAGCTTGCATTCTATCAGCTGTTACAAAGTGACTAAGAAACTCTATTATTTATTGAAAACTCTGGAAAATGTTATACTTTTATATTACCCCCCATTTATGGGTTTTTTTCTTTGTTCCCTGTTTTTTTCCGCTATCACAATTATTGAGATTTTTTTACGAAATAAACTATTATTTTAAGAGAATAAACTTTGGGGTTATGGGGTCCTGCATGGGGTCTTTATTGCTTTGGCTGTTTGTGTTCATTCACTGACACATCTTAAACTAGGTTTGTTTCTCTTTCTTTTCCTTTACTCTCTACCTTCCTTCAGAGAAACATGCAATAAGCACTGATACTCTTATTACACAAGCCCAGGGGTCAGCAGCCTTGAACCCTCTAGATGTTTTGGAACTACATTTCCCATGAGGCACAGCCAACATAATGAGTAGCTATGGGAGATTTAGTTCCAAAACATCTGGAGGGTCAAGGTTGCTGACCCCTGGACTAGATCTGGTTGGATCTCACCTGTCCAAGGCAAAAACCGAATCACTTGGCTACAGAGCTTACACTCTATGCACATTTTCCATTTAGATTTTGTGTACATGCTCCTGGAAAATGTTCCAGTTATCTTATGGGGTAGATGAGGGAGTCTTAAATCTTTTAGGAGAGCTACAAGTAACCTTCAGGTCTGGGTGAGAATGGTGGGAGTTGAGTTTACCTGGATCAGCATCCAGACAGTCTCTGTCCCTCCAGGCTCACTGCTCTAAGTGACCCTCTTTTCTGATGTGACCCCAAAAAGACCTTTTTTTTCTTTTCTGTCTATTATAAGCTCCTGTGAACAGGGCCCTCTGTCCCTTTGGTTATTGTAAAGCACTGTGGAAACTGTTGGCGCTATATAAATAACAGAAATAATAATAAATATTTTTTCATTAATTTAGTAACTGGTGACATTCATAGAGCCTCACTAATTAATGTATGTCTAGTACATGAAGGGGTTAATATACAAATCGGATTGTGAATCCTGGATTAGCTTTTAATAGCTGTAGAATAATGAAATAAATCCCCTTTATTTTTTTTATTCAGTTATACTAATTGAGTGCAACAGGAAGCTTCACAAGGCTAATGCATTAACACCTAAACCTAAAGGGTTAACAAACTAAGCTTGCACTTTACTCCAAACAAAATAGCCATAGCCCAGAGGAAACCGATCCCCCAGTCTATTCAGATATTTACAGCTTAAAGATGTTTTAAAGTGATATATTGCATGAATTATAATGTAGTAAATATTAAATTATTATTTTTCAATATTTATTCAGTTTAACAAAATAGCTAAAATATTGTCCACTCCATATACTGGAAATAGTGATATATATATATGTTATTATTGTGTTATTTTCATAAATAAAACATAATAGAAACAACATCTGTCTACATGAAATAATGATTTTATTACAAATTGTATCAATGTAATATCTCAGGCTTGGTGCAGGAAAGTGGAGTGACCTGTGGAATGAAAACAGTAACATTTTACTATAAAGTGGATTAAATACAATGTAACAGGGACCAGAGGAGAGACAAACACTGCTACAACCTACAGCATCAGCAAGAATAATGGATTTTTCCTTTTAGGAGAGAAAAAAACATGTAATAGTATAAAGATCTGATTCCAGATAAATATTTCCTGCTTAATTATCTTGGGTGAAAAATAACCGAAAATTTAAACCATACATATAGCAGCATTAATTCTTTAATTAATCTTAAAAATTCCAAAATAATAGAATGTGTCAGCAGTCACTGGACATCCCAACCTAACAGGAAATTCTTATAATTTGCACTTCAATAAATGAGTTGAATTCACATGTATGTATGTACAGATGTTATATATATATATATATATATATATACAAACTCCAATATTAGACCCAAACACGCCAAAAAAGGTTAGTATACCTGAGTGCAAATGCCCTTAAGCATAGATACACCAAGAACAGATTTGGCAGCACATAATCAGGATACCGAAATCCTGTTGTGTTGCCCAATCTGTTCTTGGTATATATATATATATATATATAATATATATTTTCGATACTCGTGATAGATAGATATAGATATATACCACTATACACCAAAATCCATTCCTTCCCTGGAGGTTTGAGTCCCCTGATCCTGTATATAACACCACGTTGCTCTTTGTTTATAAAGATTTCAGTGTATACATTGGAATGTGTAACTTTTAAAATCTCTAAATAATGAAGATCCCAAAACACAAGGTAAAGCACTGGCACTTGCTGCTAAGAGGGCTACAAAAATGACCAGGTCTTTGCCCATTCCCTGCCAGCCAGCCCCCTGTATCACCCATCTTCATGCCATGTAGGTGCCTGTGCCCTCTTGGTCAATGCCATGGCGCCAGGGGGTCCTCCTCTGCCCTGCTCTTCTTCTCACTGTGTGTGGATTCCAGATACAATGTAATCCATGGAGCTGGAGTTTATCTGTCCTGGGATAAGAGCCTGGGAGGCTATTTGGGGACTAACATGGGTGGGAACAGTAATTATGGGCTTTGAGGCTGTGCTGGGGAACTGGGAGGTGCAGGGCAGTGCATCTCTGCTATATAAAGGCAGGTTGCAGGAGGCTGAGCTGCACCTGGTCTGTCTGGAAAGCTCCCAGATGACATTTGCTGAGTGGAATCTGAGAGGTTTTTGTTTATGAATCTGGCAAACTTCTCCTACTATTCAGGCATGTGCACCATGACTGCAGATTCCCAGCCATCTCCTTCAGAGGCATCGAGCCCCATTGGGACCTCACCCAACATGTCCATGGACTCCCCAGGTTCTGTCAGGGTGAAAGAAGGGGTTTCTATAAAATCCGAGCCCAAGGGGAACTGCAGCCCAGGTGAAGAGGTCAGTGCTGGTGGAAACCAAGAGGACCAGGTCCAAACACCTGGTGGCAGGAGGAGAAAGAGGCCAATCCAACGTGGGAAGCCACCCTACAGCTACATTGCCCTCATTGCCATGGCTATAGCCAACTCCCCAGAGAGGAAGCTGACCCTTGGAGGCATCTACAAGTTCATCATGGAGAGATTCCCTTTTTACAGAGAGAACTCCAAAAAGTGGCAGAACTCCATCAGACACAACCTCACCCTCAATGACTGCTTTGTGAAGATCCCTAGAGAGCCTGGCCACCCAGGCAAGGGCAACTACTGGACCTTGGACCCTGCAGCAGAGGACATGTTTGACAATGGAAGCTTCTTGAGGAGAAGAAAGAGATTCAAGAGGACAGATATAACCACCTACCCAGGATACATGCAGAACAGCAGTGCATTCACCCCCACCCCTGCTGGAAGACCAACCTACCCCAACAACACCTACTCCAGCATGGGGACAGGATATAACCACCAGATACACACTCTGTCCCACCACCCAGCCATGGTCCACCACTACCAGACCCCTGGAGCGTCTGCACAAGGACAGCACAGGATGTTCAGCATAGACAGTCTGATAAGCCAACAGTCTGCCATGCAACCATCCCCTGGCTCTGAGCTCAACCCCCACTCATTGGGCTTAAATGGGGACCTTGGGGCTATGAACAGCAGTTGCTCAGTAGGAGACCTGTCCTGTTTTCAGACCCAGTCAGTCAGCCCCAATGGAGTGGGCTCCCTTATCAACAGGTCATCCAATGCCATCTCCACCAACTTGAGCTACAACTACTCCTCATCCCCACCTCATCTGTCAGCCCCCCAGGCCAGCTACTCCCCCAATAACTCCCAGCTGTATGGGACCCCCAGCAGACTCTCCATTAGGTCTGGGCCCTGCTTAGACCACTCAGAGCAACTCCTGGCTCTGCCCAGTCCTCAGATGAATGGGGTATGTCAGTATAACAACAACTCCTACATGAGGCAGCCAAATTTCTCCTCTGGACTGGAGAGGTACATGTAGACTTGGCACAGAGAGGACTTTGTGAAGACTATAGAGACTATTCCATGTGCCTCCTACAACCACACATTCCAGGTCTGCCTGTGAGTGAATCCTGGGCTTTGTTACATTGTTGTGTCTGTTGTTTAATGCACTGGCCATTTAATTATTCAATATTCATACAAATGTAACCTTTTATTCTGGACCAGGGAATCCTTGCATTTCCTCATGCAAGAGGTTAGTAACCCCAGCCCCTGTCACTGGCTTCTTTTTAATTTAATTTTATAATATATATATTATATTGTGCTTTGGAGAAGTAACTTTTAGAAATCAGTGTTTGTTTTTTTTACATGTGTAAAGAAAATGACAGAAAAAAAAATTAAAACTTTTATCCTGTTTTTATAACAGAATCAACTGATTCCCATTTATTACGCATCTGCCTAATACATACTGAAGCGCTAAGTGTGGGGCTTATTCACTAAACAGACACTGGAGATCTTATACTTTCAATACGAATGACACTTGTCTTTTGTTGGTGCATAAACCTCTCTTCACTTTCATTTGCTTTGTGTATGAATGTCATGTGACGAAAACCACCAAACACAAACATTACAACCCAAAGAAACCCTTATATTTAGCATTTCCACTAAAAATGGGTTGAGTTAAAAGTTTGAATTACACATACACAGGATAGATATATATATATACCTCAAAATTTCCACTCGCCTGCTCGCATTTGGCAAGTGGGAATGTAAACGCAGCAGGGCAGGATAGGGGTTAGGTGGGGCAACTAGTGGCAAGTAACTCTTAAGGCCTGGCTAGTAGCTTAGGACTTGAAATTTTGAGCCCTAATATATATATATATACACACGCACACACATTTTTTCAGTGTTTATATGTACAGAGGTATTTTGAATTATCAATAACCAGAAATCGGTAAAACATATTGCTCTTATTTATTATTTTTATTATTATTAATAAATTTGTGTCATTTTATTCAATCCGCTGCAGAAGTCACGCGCAGAGATGCTCTGGTAATAGAAATAGTCACAGAAAAAAATACCAGCACCGTGAGGGATCCGGAGAAGTGTCCTTTTATTTTGGAGCTCTTGTGCACATAGGACACGGACAACGTTTCGCCTCATATAGAGGGCTTGAAAAGACTCTATTTGAGCCGGAATGTCGCCTGCGTCCTCTGTGCATGTGAGCTCTAAATAAAGGACGCCTCTTAGGATCACGCTATGTTTATATTTTTTTTCTGTTACTTTTTATTTTACCAAAGCAAAAGATAAAAAAACACCAGCACAGCGAGGGACCCTGTGACAAGTCCTTTTTTTTGGAGCTCTTAGGACGCGGACAACGTTTCAGATCAAAAGGTCTTGAAAAAGGCTCGATTTGAGATGAAACGTCGCCAATGTGCGCTCAGCATACGAGCTCCGAATAAAAGACACTTCAGAGGATCCCTCGGCTGTCCTGGAATTTTTACTGTTACTTATACCTATATTGATTTGGCAAAACCTTATTGCACCATATTGTTGATCTGCCCCTTTTTGGCTAACGCGTCTGTTCCCTTTATTTTTCCTGGTATAGTAACAAGGCAGGGGATAGTGACTCTACTATTAAAACATTCCCAGCTCCAGCAATCCTGGATCACTTGGAATACATCAGACTCATCTGGCCTCTGAGCCACGCTATGCCTCATGGGAAACGTAGGCCACACACCTGGTCAGCCATCACTGACTACCACAGGGTGTTTATTCACTAAAGGGGAGAATTGGTGAAACATGTAAATTTTTAGTCCAAAATAGATGAATTTATGATGTTTTAACATTCTACTATTACTCCAGCTTTACTATTTTTGTAACAATGTTGCAATCCCCTTCTAATTCTCCTCCAGTCCAACACCAAAGGGGTTAATCACTGTTTTCTGTTCATTCATTGAAAGAACGGTGGTTTAACTCTCGGCAAACTACGGTGGAGTAAGTATGGCCACACTACGGTGAGTTCACTGCTTAAGGAGCTGCCGCTGTGGTTCACTATACTCTTTGCACCAATTTTCTAATGAAAACATATCTACTAACCTAGTGTAGTTCTTGGCGTAGGATCAAGTGGTATTTTTGCCATAGAATTCACCATAGTTTCCACTGGTCTTTCCGTGATTTCCAGCGCTGTTCTCACCATAGTTTGTACAGGAGGTCTATGGAGATCAGCACGTTAAACTCACAGATGTATGTTCACCGTCGTTTCAAAATCAAGCCTCACTGTAACAAAAAGTTCAACAACTTTACTGTTACATTCAAGCAGCCAGGGATTTGTCAGAATACAGGGAGAAGTGTGGGGTCAGTCGCTGCTGTACAGAGATAAGATTCAGGGGGTTATAATGAGTGAAAATCCCGGTACAATACAGATACAAGGTGTTGCTGTACTGTTGCCACACACAGGCATTATGCAGCACATACAGATACAAGGTGTTGCTGTAATTGCCATACACAGGCATTATGCAGCACATACAGATACAAGTTGTTGCTGTAATTGCCATACACAGGCAGTATGCAGCACATACAGATACAAGGTGTTGCTGTACTGTTGCCACACACAGGCATTATGCGGCACATACAGATACAAGGTGTTGCTGTACTGTTGCCACACACAGGCATTATGCAGCACATACAGATACAAGGTGTTGCTGTAATTGCCATACACAGGCATTATGCAGCACATACAGATACAAGGTGTCGCTGTAATTGCCATACACAGGCATTATGCAGCACATACAGATACAAGGTGTTGCTGTAATTGCCACACACAGGCATTATGCAGCACATACAGATACAAGGTGTTGCTGTAATTGCCACACACAGGCATTATGCAGCACATACAGATACAAGGTGTTGCTGTAATTGCCATACACAGTCATTATGCAGCACATACAGATACAAGGTGTTGCTGTAATTGCCATACACAGGCATTATGCAGCACATACAGATACAAGGTGTTGCTGTTATTGCCATACACAGGCATTATGCAGCACATACAGATACAAGGTGTTGCTGTAATTGCCATACGCAGGCATTATGCAGCACATACAGATATTGCATTGCTAATAATCTCATTCTGATCACTACAAATCCCCATAAGCAGGAGATCTCACCATTTTATTATCTGTCTGCAGCACATTTACTGCATCTGCCTGTATGCTGATAATGAAGACCCCGTGTAAGCAGGAGATCTCACCATTTTATTATCTGTCTGCAGCACATTTACTGACACAAAGGCCATTTCTGGGCATGTGCCTAAACAACAGTTATATACTTCAATAAGGGCCTAGGTCCGCAATGGATACAGTGGTCATTAAATATAAACAGAGATGGACCGACTTATCCCAACTGTGTGCAAAATCACATCAACATCCAGAATACCAGTGATGATCAATTGCCAACATGCATAAATACCTATAATAAAATTGTATACAATAAAAGCACATGTGCAATATACATTTTGCAAATGTGGTTTTATTGTATACAATTTTATTATAGGTATTTATGCATGTTGGCAATTGATCATCACTGGTATTCTGAATGTTGATGTGATTTTGCACACAGTTGGGATAAGTCGGTCCATCTCTGTTTATATTTAATGACCACTGTATCCATTGCGGACATAGGCCCTTATTGAAGTATATAACGGTTGTTTAAGCACATGCCCAGGATTTCGAAAAATCTATATATTTTAAGTATCCATTGCGCCATTAGGAACCCCCCATTTTCTCCCGTAATCTTTTTGCACATTTTGTTGAGGTTTATGTGCAATACCTGGTAGGCAGCAACCCTTATTAACACAAACACCATCACAGCGCCTCCGCAGACACCTATCTTCACAAAGGCCATTTCTGCCTGTATGCTGATAATACAGACACTGTATGACATTTTGCTGGATAAGGGACACCATCTAGAGTTTGGAATCTTTCATCCCTTTGATATTTCTGTAAAGGATAAACGAATACAGGAAAAAATAGAAATGAGCCAATTTACATTATTTTAATTAACTATCTCAAAACAACAATTTCTGTGCGTTTCCATTTTACTCTAATTGTTAACTTCGCACCCTGTGTTTCAAAAATATGTTATATTATTTTTTTCAACAAAAACTGCTTGGCAGTGAAGGTGTTAAACCAAACAAGTTTTCTTGCAAGAGCTCATTCACCCACGAATAAAACATTGATCCTGTGTACGTGTGTATGACTTTCCAGATAGCCTCACACACCAAGGGTCTGGAATGGAATCTTCACACTTTACTATGTTTATAAACACAATAGCCGATGCTTCAAACTTTCCGATCGGAATTTCCATCAGGTCCTGATTTAATTATCATTTATAACAATATTTACTTAAGTTACATTTATACTTGTCTCAACTGCAGCGGTGGCGCCTCGGTCTTTCAGCTCAGTGGCGTAACAACCTGGGGGGGGCGCCCTGGGATTTCTTTATGATTTCTTACCTGCAGCGTATTGATTTTACATGCTGCGGGGTGGCATTTTTCAGGCACTGCCCATCAACATGAATAAATTATATGTGTCCAGGAAAACAGGGCCGACCAGGCAACTCAATGCTCAGGCCCCACCAGCCTCCTCGCGGAGCATGCCTAGGGCTGGAAAATCAGCCACGTTTTCCTGGACGCATACAGTTTTTTCATGCATTAAAAAAAAATGCCACCCCGCAGCTTGTATAATCCATACACTGCAGATAAGGAATCCCAGATGACCTGCCTTGATTTCCTTCCTGCAGCATATGAATTATACATGTTGCAGGGCAGCACTTTTCCCTGTGGTCCCCCTCTGCATGACGTAGTAATGCGTGTCCAGGAAAACATGGCCGCCCTAGTTATCACATGTTTGTGTGTGTGAAAACCAGCATTTTCTTGGACAATAGTAATGATTTTGGCAGAAAGTACAAAAAACTGTCAGGGTAATTCAGAGAGAGGTGAAAAGCAGGAGAATGGTTGGAGAATGGAAAATTCTAGGTCAAAATAGTCAAACCAGAAAAATTCTCCCATTTATCTCACTTTCCAAATCGGCTATTTTGACCTAGAATTTTCCATTCTCCAGCCATTCTCCTGCTTTTCATCTCTCTCTGAATAACCCTGTTAGACTATGATTCCTCTTTCCAGACTCCGGTAAAATTGACCGATTCAGCGCTCGCCTCCTGGAAATGCCAGTAACGGATTTCTCTCTCATCACCCTCAGCGCTCCATAAATAAATGCTCTGTTTGGATTAAATCTTGGGAAGCGGAGATGTGGATCCCTGATATCTCCGCGGATTAGATGGTTTGTGTTATCACCCTGCAAGGACTAAACCGCTCCAATTAGCAGTCACTTGTTACAAGGGTTAAACAAAGATGGATCCTCCACCCCCAGGCCATTACATTCAGGCTAAGAGGGTAATTAGCAACCCCCCCCCCCTGTTCCATGAGCTGAGACCCTCCAGTTACATTGTATCAGTCCTGGGAAGGAGAGAGTTCTATTTGTTTATTGATATACTTTACAGTGTTTTTGAAAACCATTCCATATACTGTATCAAAGCGGCAGAAATAAAAACACAAAGAATTTACCTGTTACTGGCACAGAGAGAGGTGTGAAACAAACAGCCAAGGCCGGGGCCAGACGAGTGCACTATGTGTGCCCGTACTGATGTACCTCCCGGCATGCGTTGCAGCGTTGTGACTCATCGATGGTGCCAGCCACATTCTGACGCGTGCGCACGAATTGCACGCGCAACAACGGACGTGCTGCATCTGTACTGAAAACCTCCCCGTTGAAGCGCTACGATGCGCGTTTGACAGGGCTGCAAAGCGTAATACTCCATAGGAGGATCGAGCCTTGCAGCGCTGACCACACTAATTGCACTCAGCGAGGTGGCCAGACGGGCGTCAAGAGTGGAAGGAACGTCCACTCTCAACTATAAAACACAATATAAAACACAAACGCACTATAAAACACATTATAAAACACAAACGCACTATAAAACACATTATAAAACACATTATAAAACACAAACGCACTATAAAACACATTATAAAACACATTATAAAGCACGTGCTGCTGTTTCTTTTCTTCGTTTGAAGTAATTGCAGATAAAAAGGAAAAATAACGTTTTTTTATCTCCTGTTACCATTTTGTGGATTTTTCACATGATGCAACATTTACCAAAATCTAATGGCGAATGTCGCTTTACATCTGTTGTATGGGATAAAGCAAAAGCGAAGAGGCCATGTGATTGTCAGGTTGGCCAAATATTTCTGGACACATAATTCATGCTGATAGCCTGGGCAGTACATGAAAAATGCCGCCCTGCAGCATGTATAATTCATATGCTGCAGGTAAGGAATCTCAGGCGACCTGCCTGGATTTCCTTCCTGCAGCATATGGATTATACATATTGCAGGGCAGCACTTTTCCCTGTGCTTCCCTGTGCATGAAATAGTTATATGTGTCCAGGAAAATATGACTGACCTGGTGACCCTAGTTGGAACGTTAAGGCTATGGTCAGACGAGCGTCATTGGAGAGCGGAAGGAATGTCCGTGAGAGTGGACATTCCTTCCACTACACGTCCGTCTGGCCACCTCACTGAACGTTCCTCCTATGGAATGCATCACGGGGAGGCTTTGATAACTGATGCTTGTTGCGCATTTTGTGCGCATGCACAAGCGTGCAGAAGCGTGTGACCGGCCCCGATGCAGCGTCACAACGCTGCAACGGGCTCCGGTAAGCACGTCAGTACGGGCGCACCTAGTGCATTTGTCTGACGCAGGCCTTAATCTGGATTATTTATTTGGCTATGTTTACAAAGAGCCCAGAGTTTTCTGGTCTGATCTGGAATCCTTAAATAAAAGACAGATATCAGTGAAATCAAAGGAAATCATACTCTGAAACACACCCGCATTCTATTTAATAAACCCACAATCTATTTAATAAACCCGCATTCTATTTAATAAACCCACATTCTATTTAATAAACCCACAATCTATTTAATAAACCCGCATTCTATTTAATAAACCCACAATCTATTTAATAAACCCGCATTCTATTTAATAAACCCACAATCTATTTAATAAACCCGCATTCTATTTAATAAACCCACAATCTATTTAATAAACCCGCATTCTATTTAATAAACCCACATTCTATTTAATAAACCCGCATTTTCTTTAATAAACCCACATCCTATTTAATAAACCCGTATTCTAATTAATAAACTCGCAATCTATTTAATAAACCCACATTCTATTTAATAAACCCACAATCTATTTAATAAACCCGCATTCTATTTAATAAACCCACAATCTATTTAATAAACCCGCATTTTCTTTAATAAACCCACATCCTATTTAATAAACCCGTATTCTAATTAATAAACTCACAATCTATTTAATAAACCCACATTCTATTTAATAAACCCACAATCTATTTAATAAACCCGCATTCTATTTAATAAACCCACAATCTATTTAATAAACCCGCATTCTATTTAATAAACCCATAATTCTATTTAATAAACCCGCATTTTCTTTAATAAACCCACATTCTATTTAATAAACCCGTATTCTAATTAATAAACTCGCAATCTATTTAATAAACCTGTATTCTAATTAATAAACTCGCAATCTATTTAATAAACCCACATTCTATTTAATAAACCCACAATCTATTTAATAAACCCGCATTCTGTTTAATAAACCCATAATTCTATTTAATAAACCCGCATTTTCTTTAATAAACCCACATTCTATTTAATAAACCCGTATTCTAATTAATAAACTCGCAATCTATTTAATAAACCCGTATTCTAATTAATAAACTCGCATTCTATTTAATAAACCCGCATTCTATTTAATAAACCCACAATCTATTTAATAAACCCGCATTCTATTTAATAAACCCATAATTCTATTTAATAAACCCGCATTTTCTTTAATAAACCCACATTCTATTTAATAAACCCGTATTCTAATTAATAAACTCGCAATCTATTTAATAAACCTGTATTCTAATTAATAAACTCGCATTCTATTTAATAAACCCACAATCTATTTAATAAACCCGCATTCTATTTAATAAACCCATAATTCTATTTAATAAACCCACATTCTATTTAATTTCATTCTTATTTATTAGTAAACGCCTCATTGCATAATTTGCCAAAATATTTTTCTGGCATTTCACACTGGCTGCAGTATCTGTATCCATGCAGTGAACCTATCATCCTGTGTGAAGCTGCTGGGGGACTCTGTGAGGTTATAGCACCCCCTACAGGCCAGAATTGAACTCTTTATTCCCTAGTGGATAAGTGCAAGATAATGCACCTGGGGGTAAAAACCCAAGGGCTGAATATAGAATATTTGATACATCTGAGGGTTGGGATTTAGGGCTTATTATTTCAGAGGATCTAAGGGTAAGTAGTCAATGTAATAGAGCAGCAGGAAATGCTAGCAGAATGCTTGGTTGTGTAGGGAGAGGTATTAGCAGTAGGAAAAGGGAAGTGCTCATGCCACTGTACAGAGCACTGGTGAGACCTCACTTGGAGTACTGTGTGCAGTACTGGAGACCGTATCTCCAGAAGGATATAGACATCTTATAGAGAGTTAAGAGAAGGGCTACTAAAATGGTGTACGGCTTGAAGGAGAAAAGTTACCAGGAAAGGCTTAATGATCTTAACATGTACAGCTTGGAAAAAAGACGAGACAGAGGAGATATGATAGAAACATTTAAATACGTAAAGGGAATCCACAAGGTAGAGGAAGGGAGTATATTTAAAAGGAAACAAAGGAGCAAAACAAGAGGACATAGTCTTAGATTAGAGGGGCAAAGGTTTAAAAGTAACATCAGGAAGCATTATTTTACTGAGAGGGTGGTGGATACATGGAACAGTCTTCCAGTAGAAGTGGTAGAGGCCAAAACAGTAATTGAATTTAAGCAAGCATGGGATAGGCATAAGGCTATCCTAAACAAAAGATAAATCCAGGTAAAGTATCCATGTAATTGGGCAGACTAGATGGGCCGAAAGGTTCTTATCTGCCGACATTTTTCTATGTTTCTATGGTGGAAAGGCAATGTTTTTATTTACTTTGTATCTAAACAGCATACAAGGAGACAGGAGGAGGACTAATATCAGAAATCCTGTGGCCCCTTGCTGACCCACTGGTTGGGGCCCCCTATTACTGACCCACTGCTTGGGGCCCCCTATTACTGACCCACTGCTTGGGGCCCCCTATTACTGACCCATTGCTTGGGGCCCCCTATTACTGACCCACTGCTTGGGGCCCCCTATTACTGACCCACTGCTTGGGGCCCCCTATTACTGACCCACTGCTTGGGGCCCCCTATTACTGACCCACTGCTTGGGGCCCCCTTTCCCTCATCTTATCATTTCAATAAACTATTTAAAAATAACCCACTTCCCTCCTCTTGTTATCTTATTTCATAGAAAGTGGGCTAACTCCTTGGTGGTACAGCAAGGGGTTAAAAAGTATTGCCTAGTGCTGTGGTTTCCAACCGCGGTCCTCAGGTCCCCCTAACAGGTCAGGTTTGCAGGATATATGAAGCACAGCACAGGTGATATGGATTTGCTGCTCAGTGATTGCAGGATTCAGTCTGCATTTCCCCAAGGTGATCTGCAAAACCTGTCCTATTGGGGGACTTGATGACCGCGGTTGGGAACCACTGGCCTAGTGGAAGAGTGCTTGGTTTTCGCCTTTACCTGGTGCAAAACATACCATCCCTCCCTCAATGAAAGGGCAAAGTGCTCTTACCGGACCCAGACGCTGCAACCCCCCCCCCAGGAAATTTCTTAGTATGTTGTTGGACTGGTATTGGGGTTCACGGCGGGACCCTTACTTCTCTGGCACTAAGGCAAGTTGTGCAGCATTTAGCAAGGACCTGGGCCCCCTTTAGCCACATGGCCCCTAAAAATATCATGAATCGTCACCCCTCTCCAATAGAGATGCCAGATTGGTCATGTTTTCCTGGACACATATAATTGATTCATGCTGATGAATAACCGTACTCCCTGCAAGGTAGGGTCGCCGGATCGGCCATGTTTTCCAGGTCACATATTACTATTTCATACAGAAGGGAGCACAGGGAAAAGAGTAAACCATGCTCCAGTCTGTTGTCTTGCAATATGCAGAGGTTAGTGGAAGCACAGGCCCAGGAATCCATCACCACAGCCGGGTGCGGCTATTAGTCCCCAAATGTTAGTAAACAAACAAAAAAGAACACGGGTGACACCAGGGGATGAGATACGGCTGATTCAATGTGAACTAGGAGATACAATGTTTCAGTTCCATACATGAGCCTTTGTCCAGGATGTATGTATATACTTTGTGTAACGAGCTGAAACGTTGTATCTCCTCGCTCTCATTGAAGCGACCATATTGATCCTGCGGTGTGACCGGCATTTCTTTTCTCTTTTGTTCTATGTTATCATCTTCCTGTTTTGTTTTCCTTTGTCAATAAACAACCTGAATAACAATACGTTGGGTTCCTCGATTCCTACCCTGAGCTTATAACTCAAGCCTGAAAAACCTATAGCGCACCACGGCACCTATGGACTCCAGAAGAGAATACCAGTGGTGGCACAATGCCGGTAATAAATAGCGACTCCCATCATCTACAAACCGAGCAGCTCGGCCCGGGAGTCGGCCGGAAGAGAGGCCCGCTTTTTAAGGAATCCTGGGAAGTTCAGTCCTTGGCATCACGAGTGTGATGAAGCTTTGATTTAACCCATTATGCACCATAGAGATGTTTAATCTATTGTAGTCGAAGCGGAATCGCCCGCCAACCTGGTTGTGAATGGATACACTTGTATATAACTACAGGATATCCCCAACGTTTCGAAATGCCTTTAAAATAAGACGTTTTCTTATTCTGTTTGAAGAAACAAATATTTTTTTATTACTTTTATTTACTATTAAGCCGCTATATAAATATATACTCATCATTAGGGTCCTGTGCACTTTTGTTTTTGCTGATCTGTCAGGCCAAACATTTAAAAATAAAAAGATCCTGCCCCAGCCTGCCTTCTCTTCTCTAGCCACAAGGTGGCGAACTCGGCAGTGATTTTCAACTTCACTTCTCTGCATTTATTATATTTATTTATTTATTTATTTATAAAGGATTTTACCAGGAAGGATACATTGAGATTTCTCTCGTTTTCAAGTATGTCCTGGGTTCGAGAACATTGATTGGTTACAGAAATACAAAATAGTAAAATGCAAGATATTAACACAAGACCAAATATACAGATTAACAGAAAAATAAGTATGGAGGAAATAAAGTCATTATGTTACATGTTTACAGGTGCATTCTGTATATAGTCACTATGTTACATGTTTACAGGTGCATTCTGTATATAGTCACTATGTTACATGTTTACAGGCGCATTCTGTATTGAGGTATGTTAATAGGGAAGTCTTAAGGGACTTTAGACTGGGGGAAGATTTGACGGTGTCTGGGAGGTTATTCCATATTTGCGGTGCTCTGTAGGAAAATGAGGATCGAGCCACTTTCTTTTTGTATTGCGGTATTGCAAGTAAGGTGCTGGTCCTGGATCTGAGGTTATAGGATGAGGGAACTGCCGGGGGAAGCAGCCTATTCAGGTAGGGTGGTAGCTTCCCAGAAAAGCTCTTAAACACCAGGTTGGAAAGGTGAAGGGTGCGTCTAGGTGATGGCCAGTTTAGTTCTTTTAACATGTCACAATGGTGGGTCATGTAGTTACATTGTAGCACAAAGCGACAGAATGAGTTATACAATGTAGTAAGTTTCTGAAGGTGTGTTTGCGGGGCGGCTGCATACACTACATCTCCGTATTCAATGGCTGGCATAAGCATTTGTTGTACAATCTGCTTTCTTACCGCGGGGCTCAGGCAGGATTTGTTTCTGTACAGGGCACCTAGTTTGGGGTAGAGTTTAGATGAGAGTTTTTCGATGTGGGGGCCAAAAGATAGATTTGGGTCTAACCACATACCTAGGTATTTGAGAGAAGTGACTGTAGTCAGCGTGTCATTTGATTTTGTCCCAACACATAGATGGGGTGTTTGCAATTTGTGTAGTTTAGGTGCGGTTCCAAAGAGCATTGTAACAGTTTTGTCAGTATTTAGAAAAAGTTTGTTATCTTTGATCCACTTTTCTACCTCTGTGAATTGTTCTTGCAGCACTGCCTCCAGCTGTGGGAGATTTGGTTTGCTGGTATAGATTACAGTGTCGTCTGCGTACATGTGTATAGTTGAAGCTTTGCAGACATTGGGCAGATCATTTAGGAATTTTGTGAATAGCAGGGGGCCAAGTATCGAGCCTTGGGGTACACCGCACGTGACTGGGAGGGGAAGGGAAGTGATGTCAGAAATGGACACAAATTGAGACCTATCAGACACATATGATTGGAACCAGGTTAACGTACTATCACCAATACCAGAGTTCTTAAGTTTTTGTAATAGGATGCCATGGTCTACTGTGTCAAAAGCCTTGGAAAAATCAAGGAAGATGGCTCCAGTTAGATTTCCTTGTTCCATGCCAGCTTGGATATCATTACAAACTTTTAAAAGGGCAGTTGTAGTTGAATGGTTTGGACAAAAGCCTGATTGATCTGGGGTTAAATAGTTCTGATACTGATAATAATCACGTAATTGAGTGTAGACACATTTTTCCAGAATTTTTGACATTACAGGGAGCAGTGATATTGGGCAGTAGTTGGATACCAAAGTATTGTCTCCACTTTTATGGATAGGTACCACCCTTGCAGTCTTCCAGAGTTTGGGTATGTATCCAGTTGCCAGTGATTCATTAATCAGGGTTGAGACAGGTTTTGCAATTGCTGGTGCACTGATTTTCAGCAGCATTGCTGGGATTTGATCAGGTCCAGACTGGTATTTAATTTTTTGGTTATGGAGACGTTTAGTGATGGCACTGACAGGCACTGGTCTAAAACTGAATTTATCTGGGTTACGGGGTCTTTGCACTGTTGGTGGGTCCTGACGTGCGTGCGGCCTTTCTGATTGCGTGTCATTTCCTAGCTTAGCAATCAGGGTGGTGGCGCATCCAACAAAATACTTATTAAAAGCATTTGCTACATCTAGGGGGTGTTGTACAGTTTGGTTGTTTACTTTTAAAGCAGCTGGTTGGGAGTGGATGGGGGGGCTTATATGTTACTTATGATTTTCCAAACATTTCTGGGGTTTGATGTGTTATTGTTTAAATTTTCATTGAAGTATTGGGCTTTAGCCATTTTTGTTTCTTTTGTGCATTCATTCCGGCATTTTCGGTATTCACAGTGATCGTTCATGGATCCAGTACTCTTGAACTTTGACCACAGGGAGTCTCTAAACTGGTACATATGCGTGAGGTCAGCTGTAACCCAGGGGAGATGGGCCCCTTTTACTCACACTTTGCGCAGTGGGGTATGGGTGTTCCAGACTTTCAGGAGCTCGGCTTGAAAGTATTCAATTGCACAGTCCAGGTCTGGGATTAGGTTTAGTCTGTACCATGGGAGCTGTTTGAGATCATTTAGGAAGGATTCAAGATTAAATTTCTTGAAAGACCTGGTGATTATTACCTTTGGTGGACATTTTGTGGCCCTTATTTTGCGCACACAGTACACTAGGCAGTGATCACTGAAACTGTTAGCGAGAACGCCTGCCTCCTGTATTCGATCAGGACATGAGGAGAGAATCCAGTCCAGCAAGGTGTGGTTAGGGCTTTTCATATTAATGTGTTACTTTCATTACAGATACTGACATTTAAAACAACCAGGTAAAAAAATCTCTATTTTACTAATCCATAAATAAATAATTCAGATTTTATTTTTTTTAATTGTACATTTTATTTATGTAGCAGTAGTTATACAGTGTATGTATATTTATATAGCAGTAACAGGTGTACTCAGCGCTTTACATGTTACATTACAGTAGGGGAGGTGCAGTAAGTGCAGTAGTTATACGGTGTATGTATATTTATATAGCAGTAATAGGTGTACTCAGCGTTTTACAGGTTACATTACAGTAGAGGGAGGTGCAGTAAGTACAGTAGTTATACAGTGTATGTATATTTATATAGCAGTAATAGGTGTACTCAGTGCTTTAGGATACATTTGAATAGAGGGAGGTGCAGTAAGTGCAGTAGTTATATAGTATGTGTATATCTATAGCTGTAACAGATGTACTCGGCGCTATAAATTACATTACAGCAGAGGGAGGTGCCATGTATGTATATTTTATAGCAGTAAGGCTAGGGTCAAACGAAAGCATTTTTACACGCGAACGTAAAAAAGTGCATCCGAATGCATTGACGTATTTTTTCACGGAATACGCGACAACGGTCAGAGCGACAACGGTCAGACGACGCGCATTTTTGTGCGTGATTTTTTACGGATCCAAACCAGGAAACTTTGGGTATCTGGACATTATGTTGGCCGGACATGAGCAACGTCTGACGTCTCCAAATCACACACACACACCGCTAGCAGACGCAGCGCACTCTGTACGTCAGTACTAGCGGTTCTGCGTTCTCGAAAAAATGCGTTCATTTTCCACTTGCGTTGCGCAGCCGGACTTTCGTGCGACCGTACTTCGTATATTGGCCGTCACTGCCCGTCATTTGCTGCTAGTGCGGCCGTGATTAAGTGCGCCAGAACGCACGTTAAAAGTGCGCTGGTCTGACCCCAGCCTTAGGCTGGTGTCAGACGAGCGTAGTGTTCACGTCCGTGATTGCGCCTAAAAGTACGTCCGTGATAGCATGACAGAAAGCCCATCGGAGCCCGTTACACGAAGTACGTCCGCACTGAACTGCGGACGCACAACGGCCGCAGCCCACGGACGCAAGGCAGGCAAGAACGTACAACCCCTAGAACGGCCGCACAAAGTGCGCTGCGTCCGCAATGTCCGCATAGCTTTGTGTGTGAGTGATGGAACGTGGTCAGACGGACTGCATTTATACGTCCAGCATTTTTCACGGACAAAATGTTTTTGCTTTTTATTTTCTCTCCTACATCCGTCAAAATATATACGTCAGTGAATAAACGGACTGTGTGGCCACTACTGCGTCTTCCGTACTGACGTACGTCCGTAGAAATCACGCTCGTCTGACCCTAGACTTAAACGTGTACTTGGCTCTTTACAGGTTACAGTAAAGGCATGTACTCAGGCCATGTAGACTTTGTAATGTATATGTGTATATGGATACAGAGGACAGGAATGTGAATGGAAGATGTACAGGGAATGGATGCTGTTGTCAGCCCAGCTCTGGATGGATGGTTTGGGCTGTGGCTTCATTTTGCTCAATAGGGACACATTTCTTACAAAGTAAAACATTCCCAAGATAAACATCGACCTTTTATTCATTGGATATTTCTTCTTGTGGTTACACTATCCCCTGATTTATGCCAAATCTCTTTTTAATGCAATTAAGGATTTTTTCCCTGATTATCCTTAACAGGAATGGTTTATCTCTGCCAAACAAAAGCAATAACCAGATCAGTCAGTATAAACCACAACTGCCTCAATGTGAATTAAGTGTAATTTGACGTGATTTTAACTCCTATAGGGATCACATGAGATAAAACTTACAATATCAGGCTGCCAACCCATCATATACCTAGGGGAGATGATATCATAAAGCTTCTATCTCAGACTGAGAATGTGTCAGACTGGTCAGATTATTCCTGGCTGTCAGAATGAGTGTGTATGCATGTTTCCCCTTTCTGCAGGTTTTCCTCCTTCTTTCCCTGGTTGGAGGGAAGTGTTCTGCTTCCCAAATCCCACATTTTACAGTTCAGCATAATATACCTCATCTGCCTATAATGCTGTTCATAAATTACCTTAATGGATTAACCTATAATCTAAATGTTATGTATTGATTTATCTTCCTGTCAATGAGAGGCTCCAAGCAGGAATTTACTTCCCATTGTGATGTATTAAAAAGAAAGGGGGGGCTGTACATTGCAGAAAAAAAGCATAATAGATCAATGAGTGGTGGGTAAATAATGAAGCAAAAACAAAATACAGACCATTGCTTTTTTTCAATAAAATTAATTATATTTTTAGCAAATTGCATCAGCTTTGCAAATTCCCACAGTTTCCATTATTTGTGTGAACAGAGCAGCTCATTGCATAAGCTTAAACACTCACACAGAGCATATTTATTAATTACAAGCCAGGATACATTTCACTTTATTGAATATCCTGCAGATTTACAAAATCTGAACCTAAGAGAGTAACAACAAATATTGCAGCATCTGTTTACATATCATGGAAATCCACAGAGATTAAACTAAACCTGAAACAAATGTATCTAAAAAGAGAATGTGTGGATCTAAATGTGGGAAAACTGACATTTAAGGTTTACCTGGGCACATCAGACATGTGAGTCACTGTTTGGTGAATAATACTTTTTGGGTCTACAATACATTCCAAACCAGGTGGAAACTTCCCAAAGCCATTAAAGTCTATGGAGTTCATTGGTTTGTCAGTTAGGTTTACACCAGCCTTAGAAAATAGTCCAATATGTCTCTTCTCTTCTGCCTTGAAACCAGGTTCTGGTTGGGAATGGGATCTCATGGTCAGTACTTGATCAGTGGGAGAGTCAGTGTGGATGATAAAAAATGCTGAATCATCCATTGCTTCCAAACAAATGAGAGACAATAGATGTTAGTGAGCTCTGCACTGTGCATAGATGGAGATTCTCCTTCCTGGATTTGACTGCAGCATTTAAAAGCACTTTGCAGGGGAAGGCTTGTCCCTGTTCAGACCATCACAGGGGTTCAAACAGGAAACCCTCCTCATGAATTCATGCCCTGATTTTCTCTACAGTTGTAATTTAGTTGATTTCACTCATACTTACCTTTTATCCAATGTTTTGCAAATAAAACCTTAACCCCACCACCACCACCTTCCTCTGAATGCAGAACCTCATATTGTATTTTAGAACCTCATATTGTGTTTTAGAACCTCATATTGTGTTTTAGGATCAGGGCATACTCTCTGCCTTTGTATATGAAATGTCTTTCCAAATGTAATGATAAAGACAAAGGGGAACTTACTGAGGAGACAGTGTTACAGTGATACAATGTTTCCTTTAACTATTCTTGCTTGAGCATTATTTATTTATAAAGTATTTTACCTGGAAGGATACATTGAGATTTCTCTCCTTTAAATGCTGCTGGATAGGGCTGGAAAAGGGTTGCATTCACCACTGTTACACTACAACTCCCATGATGCATTGTCAACCTCAAGGCTGAGAAGGCATCATGGGAGTTAAAGGACTAGACAAAATAACCAGATTGTAGAAAATAATGCTCCAACTACTTTATTTATTTATTTATTTATTTATTTGCAAGGTATTTTCCCAGGAAGGATACATTGAGATTTCTCTCGTTTTCAGTATGTCCTGGGTTCAAGAACATTGAAGTGTTACAGTTACAGAAATACAAAGTAGTAAATGCAAGATATTAAAAACAAAACACAAATATACAGATTAACACAGAAAATAAATATGTAGGAAATATAGTCACTGTGTTACATGTTTACAGGTGCATTCTGTATATAGTCACTATATTACATGTTTACAGGTGCATTCTGTATATAGTCACTGTGTTACATGTTTACAGGTGCATTCTGTATATAGTCACTATGTTACATGTATACAGGCGCATTCTGTATATAGTCACTATGTTACATGTATACAGGTGCATTCTGTATATAGTCACTATGTTACATGTATACAGGCGCATTCTGTATATAGTCACTATGTTACTTCTCCTCTGTCTGCAATTCCTGGCTTCACATTATAAAACCCAGGGGCTACCCCCACATCCCACCCCTCTCCTTTCAAGTGACAAGAACCTGGGTCAGTCATGGCTAAGGCTAAGCCTTGGTCACCAGAAATCCCATGATGCTCAGTCAACCCTAAGGATGACTGAGCATCCTCACAAGTGTAGATTGGATACATATGGTCAGTAGTGGCTGATCCTTGTGTCCCAAAAATCTGCGAATCACGTGTTCCAGGAAGGCTGGCTGAGCATAATTGGAAATAAGAATTACAACTATCTGGGGGGGGGGTCACAGCCATCACTACCTTTCATTCCCCAGTGTTTTATTGTGCTCAGAAACTGACAGCCCTTTCTTTCCTTGGGTGAGATCATTGATTGTAACCTGGCAGGGCAATTACTATTAAAAAAATAAAAAAGAATTTAATAATATTAAATGATTGTTAAGACTTATTTAATATTATAAAAATATTATAATAAAATATAAATAGTCTATTATAATAATTTAATATTATTTATATTAATTAATTATTCAAGACTAAAAAAAATCCACTATATATGTTCCAAATCCTGTGTTTTCTGCCTTATCCAGCATGATTTTGTCTCCCTCATTAGAACTATATTCTTTGTATAGTTTATCAGTGTGTGATTGTGTGTCTATATAAACTAATGTCTGTCTGTCTGTATCTGTCTCCCTCGTGCAGCCCTGAGCCTGTGAGTCTGTCAGATCATTTTCTTGGCCATTGTGCCCTTGATTGAACACATGCTCCCTGTCCTTGTGAGTGTATCATGGCATGATTTAATTGCCAATAAACCCAAATCTCCTATTAACCGATCCCTTTAGGGAACCTGCATTTCATTAGACCACAAGTACAGTGTTCCAGAGCTGCAGTGCATAAATATTATTTCACTTCATCTGACCAAGAGCAGAACTTCGAGAGAATAAAAAATACTTAATTTAAGGAAAATGACATGTGTGTCCCTACAGGATTATCAATGTCTGTTCTGTATGGTTTTTAAGTAAAAAAAAAAAAGCCAACAACAAAAAGTCAAAAATAAACTCAAACAAGTGGATGACCCTATTGAAAAGAAAATCACAATAATTGCCTATTTGTATCTGAAATATATACAAGTGCATTTTCTGCTCAATACTCTTTAAGAAGCAAAAATTCAAAGATAGACAAATGCACTAATTTTGTTTTTTTATATTGTTTCGTGTAGGTTCAAAAAAAAATAGTAATAATAATTTATTTTCGTCTTCTGTTAAAGCATTTATATTTTAAATATAGAAAAAATATCAGAATCTAATAAAAAGCATTACCAATCCAGCTCCTAGGCATTTCCATGTGAACTAGGTGTATGTATAGTTTATCAAGTTTAGAATTAAGGTGATATTTACTGGTTTTGACACTTTTTTACAAAAGAGTTTTAATTATTTTCATAATATGCAATATATATTTTAAAAACACCAAATAGCACACACACTTATTTTCATATATGTTTATAAAAATGTTTATACTTTATAAACATATCATTTATTTAATCGCAATTTTATATATTATTATTATATATGTTTTATGTTAACGTTACATATGTTTATAAAATCACAATATGTATATATATTATATAATATATACATATATTTTATCTTTGCAGTACCTATATTTTTATAGACACCTGAACAGTTATATATTTTATACATATATTTTATATACTTTATAAGCTATTAATTTGTATGATCACGCTGTGATAACATTATATATTATTATATACAAATTATTTATATTTACATTATCTGTATTTTATAAACACCTGAACGATCCCGATTCCACTGCTTTAAATAGTCTAATAAATACTTCTGATTATTTCAATTATTAATGCAGAATTGAAGGGGACAAAATAATACTATGAGAACAAAACATAATATACTGAATATTCAGTCATCTAAAATATAAAATTTACAGATTAAATATGAGGCTAATTAATTATTTCAAAACCTTCAACGTTTCCTTTATTGGTCTTTTTGCAACAACAACAAAAAAGCACAAGAAACTTAATTTTAAATTTCAAGAAAATATATTTTTTTACATTATTTTTACCTTTTTATTTTTTTTAAGTATTGCCTATCAGTAAACTAAGGGGACTGTGAGTTCTGGACTTGGATTTTTGGGACAATTCCTGGAATAATAAAATATACAAGGAGGCGGTATAATAGGTCTTTAATGTGTGTGGTCAGGAGGTGGTGGGGTGGGGGGGTCACAATTGCTCACAGCTGCTGTAATAATTCTCTGCACTTGGAATTATTCAGAGCTGTTATTATACACATGCAGGACTATTATCTTACTTAATAAAACGAAATTGTTTGCATTAATATTTTTGTTCCCATATTAGGTTTCCCTTTGAGTGAGGGTCCCAGAGCCAGACTAAATCTGTGTGTAAAGGATGGGAGGTACATGGGGGAATAAAAACCCAGCTCTGGCTCAGCCCCCAATCTGTCCAAGTGAAACCTCAGATCAGGCTGAGCCTCCAATCTGTCCAAATGCACGTTACAGGATTAGGGGATCATCAGAGGAAACATTACAGCTGTTTTGATAAACCTCATTTCTCAAGTCCTCATTAAACCGGTGTAATTCGACATTAAACTGATTTGGTTGATTTATTTTTATAAAAAAAAACAGCTCAAAAAACACAAAAAATGTTCGGTGATGGCTTTAGCTATTGTATATTTTAGGAAATGTTAATACAAGCATATATAGCTGCGATAGATGCAAGAAAGGGCTTATTTGCTAAACTGTGGTCTGGTGTGTGAAAGAATAGGGTAATTTATTAATATAGGTGATTTGCAGAAACATTTCTATAGTAACACACAGTGAGATGTAACCCACTTGTCCTGTGATTCATTATTGCCAGTGGCCAAGCAGACAGTCTCACTGTTTAGTGGATATGCCCCTTTATAATTGATTGTCCTGCATCCTAAATGGGGTCTAGATGTTTTTCTTTTGGTTCAGTGGTCTCATTTAGTGACCAGGGAGGCAGCACTGATTTCTCACAGCAATGGGATGTATCCAATGTTTCTGTGTTTATATGGCTGTTATTTTGTGTGTTTGTTTTTTGTGTTTCTTGCCAGTGACCTTGTGATGTGAAGTGTCTGTCATTCAACACATGTAAATGAATCCATCGGGGAAGCGTGTTCACCCCCTGCGATGCTTTTCATTAAGGGAAAGGATTGGGGTTTCTTGTTATTCACTAAACTGTGAGATGCTTCGGGGATTAAAACCCCTGGAAGAAGAAGCCAAGAAGCCAAAAGCAGTTATTTCTGTAGTTTATGTATTTTCAGGTAAAATTCGCAAAACCCTAAATAATTGTCCACAGGTTTTGGTTTATAGAATTCACCCCAAGAGCTGCAACAAATGTATTTAATCCAGATAATTCATTCATTATACTTTGAAAGGATCTTTTACAGACAGTGTGTGTGTGTGTGTTGTGTGTGTGTGTGTGTGTGTGTGTGTGTGTGTGTGTGAATATATTTATGCATCTGTGTATAAATATAATTTATATGTATGTGTGTGTGAAAGAACATATTTATATGATTATATGAACATCTGTGCGTATTTATCATTTGTATATGGGGTGTATATGTATGTGTGCGTACATGGATATGTACAAATTTGATTGTGTAGGTATATATATATTTCTGTATTTGTGAGTGTGTGTATATGTAATTGTCTGCTTATATAATGTTTTCTTGCATGTCTGTTTGTGTATACATGTGTATATTAAAGGGTGCATGCGTGTCTATGTATATATATATATATATAATATGTGGTTTATAAATCTGTTTTGTGTGTATATATGTATACTTATATAATATATGTGTATGTGCGTGTATATCGCTCTGTGTATATCTCTACTTACATCCTTGTGTGTATATACCTTTGTGTGTATGCAAATATTTGCGTACTGTAACTATTTATATAGGGGTGCCTGTGTGTGTCTGTATATAAACTTGTATATGTGTAGAAATACATGTGTAAATGTGTTTCCATGTGTGTGTGTGTGTGTGTGGTTATCTCTATATATACCTGTATGTGTGTACAAATTTCCATATGTGAGAATGTATGTGCTTGTGTATATTTATAAACGTGTGTATTTATATGTGTACGAGTATTTATAAAATTGTGTGCATGTATATATAGTTTATAACTATGTTTGTGTTCATCTATATAAAGGTGTATACATGGTTTATAAATGATTTTGTGGGTGTGTATATAAATGTGTATATGTGGTTTATGAAGATGTTTGTGTGTATATTGTTGTGTATTAATAATATAAACTGTATTATCTATATGTAATATATATTATAAGATGACACGTGTCTATGTTGATGAAACACAATTTACAATAATATTTAAACTACTTGTTTACACAAAATGGCCAAAAAAATAGACAATCACCCCAAAAATGGGCAAATAAAAAGAGATAAACTCCAAATATGGACAAATAAATAGACACAGACCCCACACATGGCCCGAAAATAGACTTCGAAACATGACCAAATAAATCGAATCTTTCCCTGGGCTGGGCTGTTACTCAGGGCTTCCTTTCTGATAACATTTGGAATAAATCCTGTGGCAGATCTTTTGTTTTATGTGGTTTTATGTGAATGCTTGAATCCTGGGGGGGGGGGCATTAATATCACTGTTGGTGCTGGAGATCAGACCCAGCAATATCACTGGACTCTTCCCAAATTCACCAAGACTCTTCACTTGGATTGTTCACTGGAAGATGGAGGAGTAGCAATCACCATGGTAACTGCTGGACCCTCACCGCTGCTTGCGTCACTCTTGCACTGTTATCTATTCCCGTGTGAGCATTGCGGTTACTCTTTGCATCATTCCTTTCCTTCCGCAAAACATGCGTCGTGACTCGTGAATGCGTCGAGCAGCAATTTGGGCTGGAAATGGGGCTTATTGGGGTTAGCGGTGCCAGCTGCTGGGGCTTGGTGGGTGATGCTGGTGATGGTGGTCTCTTGTCTTCAAAGCTCACACCTGTTACAGAGCAGCAATAAAATACAATGTATCCAGGAGGTTCTCACACCACAGGATGTTTGTGTTACACAGCTTGCACATGCTGCTCCCCTGAAGTACAACCCCCCCCCCCTTTACTGTAGAGTTGGCATGGAGGACAAATAACCCTCAACAGGGACCAGGGGCTCTGTGATGGGTGCAGCCTATAGCCCCAATATGTCTGTGCTGGAAGCAGGCACCCAGTGGCTAGGTGTGGAATAAGGGAATCCAGTGGCTAAGTCCTAGGATCAGGGACCCAGTGGCTAGGTGCTGGGATAAGGGAATCCAGTGGCTAGGTTCTATAGGATCAGGGCCCCAGTGGCTAGGTGCTTGGGTCAGGGAATTCAGTGGCTAGGTCCTAAGATCAGGGAAACAGTGGCTAGGTTATGGGATCATGGTCAGGACACAGTGGCTAGGATATGGGATCAGGGGCACAGTGGCTAAGTCCTATAGGATCAGGGACCCCGTGGCTAGGTGCTGGGATCAGTGACCAGTGACTATCAGGGACCCAGTGGCTAGGTTCTGGGATCAGGGACCCAGTGGCTAGGTTCTGGGATCAGGGACCAGTGGCTATTTTATGGGACCAGGGACCAGTGGCTATGTTATCGGATCAGGGACCCAGTGGCTATAGGTCATGGGATCAGGGACCCAGTGGCTATAGGTTATGGGATCAGGGACCCAGTGGCTATTTGCTGGGCTCATGGGACCCAGTGGCTAGGTTATGGGATCAGGGACCAGTGGCTATGTTATGGGATCAGGGACCCAGTGGCTAGGTGCTGGGATAAGGGAATCCAGTGGCTAGGTCCTAGGATCAGGGACCCAGTGGCTAGGTTATGGGATCAGGGTCAGGACACAGTGGCTAGGATATGGGATCAGGGGCACAGTGGCTAAGTCCTATAGGATCAGGAACCCCGTGGCTAGGTGCTGGGATCAGGGACCAGTGGCTATGTAATGAGATCAGGGACCCAGTGGCTATTTGCTGGGATCATGGGACCCTGTGGCTATGTTCTGCGATCAGGGACCAGTGGCTAGGGTATGGGATCAGGGACCCAGTGGCTATGTGCTGGGATCATGGGACCCAGTGGCTATGGATCAGGGACACAGTGGCTAGGTTATGGGATCCGGGTCAGGTACACAGTGGCTATGGATCAGGGACACAATGGCTATGGATCAGGGACACAATGGCTATGGATCAGGGACACAGTGGCTATGGATCAGGGACACAGTGGCTAGGTTATGGGATCAGGGTCAGGACACAGTGGGTTATGGGATCAGGGGCCCAATGAAAATGTGCTGGCATGTTACATGTACACAACCCCTGCCCAGTGTACTGCCCCACTAATAAAGACTATAGACATCAACACACGTGACTTCGCCAAAACTATATTATTTAGCACAAGAATGAAGATCAGTGAACACCAGGCAGAGTCTTTACAGCAGGAAAATAAAAACCTGAAAACATGTGTAATATATATTTAATTCCGTGGACAGACAGACAGACACTTTTCTAGCACTAAACAGTTTGACCTTTGATAAAAAGATATAAATTTCAGCAATAGACCAGAAATAATATATATACAATGTATTTTCTAGGCAGAGTCAGCTCTTAAATGATGCAATTTCTCGCAGAAGACCCAAACAATGAATTGATGCATTTCCTCTGAATACCTCACCCCCATGGTATTAGATTGCAAGCTTCTTGGTTCAAGTCACCCATCCCTGGAAACGGAACACAGGGGAAACGGCTGGTATTTGGGTGAATAAAGGTGGTATTATTTAATACACAGTCGGGGGTCCCAGCTCTGAAGTGTTTGCAAATTAAAGCGCACGTGATACTGACCTCTGATACTTTCCCCTACCTTGCCCTGACACTCTGAGAGGGAACAATGAGAGCATCACCTGGAAAAATAGCTGTTATTTCAAAGTGTTTTATAAAAAAAGACTTTAAATAAGAGTTTATTGACTTAATACTTGGAAATGTGACAGAAGATGTAATAATACCCTCATTGTTCCTGCTGACACCCTGAGGACAGGCATGAGTATCAATGCCCCCAAGCTGAAACTTTAATTCAATAACATGGATAATTGATTGATTTCACTGGTTACCCATTTCCATTTCTCCGGCAAACACCGATGCTCATTAGAAGAAGGGAGGAAAGTCCCCAATGTCCTAATAGTCTGTCCTTCCATGCTGGCTATCAAAGGGTTAATGAGCCTTTTAATTCTGTACTCGTTAGGTTGAAACTTTGAAGATTCCACTGATTGATCTATATTCCTGAACAGCTTTATGTATCGGAGGAAGAGAGAGAGTGTGTGTGTGTGTGTGTGTGTGTGTGTGTGTGTGTGTGTTATACAATTCATGCAGTATAGGGGCTAGTTCTATATTTTGTTTATTCATTTATTTGTTTCTATAAACAACTCTCTACAAATAGTTGAGGGATAAAACTAAAAACCTTACAATATGTATAAGGAATCACTACTCTGGTGATTTTGGTATCTTGACTAACACGGTTTATCTAATCTACACTATATACATACACATATTTATATTTACATGTATTTTTATCTATAAACAACTTACTCCACACAGTTGAGGAATATAACGACTCAGTTACAATGTAAATATTCTATATATTAAATATTTACATATTTCCAAACTGAAGAATAGCCAAATCCATTTATTTACACACACACACATATATTTACATACACAGACATTTACATACTCATTTATTTACTCTCTCCATAATTGAGGAATACATTTAGGAATAACTTGGAGTTCTATCCATCCCTGGTCCTGCAGTTAACACCGAGATGGTTCTATCACCATTTTTCCCAGAGATCAAATGACCTTCTACAGAGATCTGTGGAATGAGGCAAACTCTGCAGCGAAATTCAGCAAATCTCAGGCGAGTTCAGGGATTGCCCAGTGTCTGTCTGTGTGTGCAGAAGCAGGGTGTACATTTAATCCTAAAATATGTAGATACTTCCTAAAACTGTATGTGTGTGTGTTAAAATCTATAATATTTTAATCCAAATGCAAATATATGATATGTGTTTGTGTTTATATGACTTATTTCTTGTGATACTTGGTTCTTATATAGTTCTCGTAGCCTTATTATTTTCTGTGTGTGTGTGTGTGTGTGTGTGTGTGTGTGTGTGTGTGTGTGTGTGTGTGTGTGTGTTTTCATGAATAAAATCTAGTGTGTGTCAATTTCAAAGTGTTTAAGTGTAGATTCTGGAAACGCATGTTCATGAATTATTATTTATTATTATAATTAATTATTATCCTCATTTATATGGCGCCAACAGATCTAGCAGCGATTTACAATCTAAAAAGCAGCTGACACAATGGCAAACGACTTTAGAAAACAATAACAAAGAGTTTACAATCCAGAGATTTATTTCCATCTGTAATATTAAGTTTGATGGGCAGCAAGCTTTACTAAAGTAACATATACTGCAAACTGTGCATTAAAGGACGTCTATTATACATTATTATATGTGTAACATAAATATATTGTGTACATTGGGATGTGCAGCGCATACATGTCTGTTACTATGTGCTTAACATATGTGAACGTAGAATGAAAAAGTACACATGCATATAACACTATGGCCATGTATACATGGTAAATATATATATAATCATACTTGAAAACGAGAGAAATCTCAATGTATCCTTCCTGGTAAATACTTTATAAATACATGAATACATTTGTGTATATGTGTACAAATGCAAATAATATATACTTACATAAACACATGCATGTGGTTTGTGTGTGTGCGCGTATATATGTATATTACATGCACAATGTGTTGTGTGAGTGTCCCATGTAATAATAATATATGCAGATGTTCCCCAGCTGTTGTTGTATCTGTCCTAAGATCTGCTCAGCTGTAATTAAGTCCATTGTGCATTGAGTCTGGAGAAGTGTCTATGAGGGTCTCTCCAGTCTGTTTTTTTTTTTAAAACATCTGTTCGCCAATAAAGGGTCCCCCATCTCCTCACTATACAGAGGCAGTTCATTGTAATATGCAGGCAGGGTCCTGGGGTCAGTTTGTATCTTTATTTACCTGCAGGAATGGATAATTCTGTTTGTTTTTCCTGTTTCCCATCTCTCCTGATAGTTATTCAGTTTTTGGTGCCCATGGTGGTGGTGGTGGGGGGGGGGGTGTCTGCTGCTGTCATGTTGCTGTCTGAGCTCTGTCTCTGATCCTGAGTCTGATCACAGAATAAATTGTCACGTTTTTCCCATTTTTATGAGTTCTGTGGATTGAAGTGCAGTCTCAGTGTCCTCTGTGCAGAATCCGGGGTGTCACTCTCTCTGTGACCATTTCATTTTAGGTTTGCTGTGACAGGATGAATAAGATGTGTATAACCCATACCATGCCAGGAAACAGCACCACAATAAAACACATATACACCCGAAAAGGTTCATCATTCTTTAGTGCGATACATGTGTGGTGCCTTCTGTGTGTATATGTGCGTGTAAATAAATATATTCTATAATGTATATGTGTAAACACAAGCCACACACACATTATATATATATATATTTATGTGTGTTTACAATTATGTCCGTGTCTATATGCTGTATAATCTAAATGTGTGTATATTTATAGCTGTGTCTATATACTGTATGATCTCAATGTGCTTGTGTGCACTATATATATATGTGTGTATAATTATATCTATATACTGTATGATGTAAAAATGTCTGGGTGTGTATATGTGCTTTATATATTTCAGTGTGTATATACTGCATGTTCTAAATGTGTGTGTGTTTATTCGTGTCTATATAATGTATGATCTTAATGTGTGTATATATATTATGTGTATATGTCAGTGTCTGTATACTATTTAATCTAATTCTGTGTGTATATATCTGTGATATAATGTGTGATCTAAATGTGTGTGAGTATGTATGCAAGTACGTGTATATACATATGTGTGCATGTGTACTGTCATATAATGTAAATGTGATAATATTTGTAAATATACACACATTTATTTCCGTGTGTATCTTTTTATGTATAAATTAGTTTGTGTATATACTTATGTATATGTGCGGCTGCTGCTCCTCATTTATACAGTGACACCATCTATATGTGTATTTTTTTATCACATCTTTAAAACTAAATTATAGAACCAGAAACAATTCCAAATAAATGTGAATAATCTCAGAGCAGGGAAAGAGGAGGATTGTGGGATTTTATTCCCTACTGACCTGTTGTTATTGTGAGAAAACATGGAATTGTTGGATCCTGTGACAGAGAAACGAGTATAATCACCATCATCACACACACACACACATACATACACACATACATACATACACACACACACACATACACACACACACACACACACACACACACATACACACACACACACACACACACACACACACAACACACACACACACATACACACACACACACACACACACACACATACACACACACACACACAACACACACACACACACACACACATACACACACACATACACACACACACACACACACACACACACACACACACATACACACACACATACACACACACACACCTTTCTACCTCCAACCTGCGAATCACAGCAAATCTCCTGTATTTTCCCGGATCAATCCCTGTAACCTCTTCACTGCCAGATCCGTGTCTCGCCCTCTCGGGAATTAACGGGTTAAAACCTCAGATACTTCATGGAATATTCAGGAAAACAGCAAACATCCGGCAGGGATACATTGTAATATATATATATATATAGTGTGTGTGTATGTGTGTGTAAGTGTGTGTGTGTGTCAGTGTGTGTGTAAGTGTGTGTGTGTGTGTGTGTGTGAGAGAGTGTGTGTGTGTCAGTGTGTGTGTGTGTGTGAGAGTGTGTGTCAGTGTGTGTGTGTAGTGTGTGTGTGTGTAAGTGTGTGTGTGTCAGTGTGTGTGTGTGTCAGTGTGTGTGTGTCAGTGTGTGTGTGTCAGTGTGTGTGTCAGTGTGTGTGTGTGTGTGTGTCAGTGTGTGTGTGTGTCAGTGTGTGTGTGTGTAAGTGTGTGTGTGTCAGTGTGTGTGTGTGTCAGTGTGTGTGTGTGTGTGTGTCAGTGTGTGTGTGTCAGTGTGTGTGTCAGTGTGTAAGTGACCCTGTGCGGCTGACATGCCGGGTATTTTCCCGCTGCCCGGGGATTTAAACCCTCCATTGCTTTAGCTGTGTCTGGGATCTTGGGGTTGGAGGAAGTGGGGAGGAGGGGGTGCAGTGTGTCACGTGACAGGGCGGGGGGTATATAGAGGCAGGGCTGAGCAGGGGAGCTGCAGTAACACACCGGGCTGGCACAGGAGCTGCCGCTGCTTTACGGGGTCTGCGGTTTTCCCACCCCCCTCCTGTTTTTCTGAGCAGCCCCCCCTAACGACACAGGTGAACAACTGCACCTGGAGTGGGGGAGGGGAGGAGGAGAGGGATGAGGGCTGGCACAGGTTGCCCTTGGTGAAGTTACCCCCCCCCACACTACACCCCCCCTCTCACCAAGTACTTTTTGGAGCTGTCTGTGCAGCTGTGTGACTGGCTCCGCGGGGCCCCCCCTGCAGTCTGGATTTTGGGGGGTCGCAGGGGACCTCCTGCCCTCATTACCATGACTCTGGGTACCGAGATGTCTGATAACTCCTCCATGCTGTCCGAGGACACCGACATCGACGTGGTGGGCGACCTGGGCGCAAAGGACGGCAAGTACTCCGACTACCACTCCGACAACGACTCGGACGACGCGGCCCACGGGCAGCACAGAGAGGAGGCTGCCTCCCCCGACCTGTCCCCGGGCTCCCAGCAGCAGAGAGCGGGGGAGAAGAACCCCAAGAACCCGCTGGTCAAGCCCCCCTACTCGTACATCGCCCTGATCACCATGGCCATCCTGCAGAGCCCCAAAAAGCGTCTGACCCTCAGCGAGATCTGCGACTTCATCAGCAACCGCTTCCCCTATTACCGGGAGAAGTTCCCGGCCTGGCAGAATTCCATCCGGCACAACCTTTCACTCAACGACTGCTTCGTCAAGATCCCCAGGGAGCCGGGCAACCCGGGCAAGGGCAACTACTGGACCCTGGACCCGGAGTCCGCCGACATGTTCGACAACGGCAGCTTCCTGAGGAGGAGAAAGAGGTTCAAGAGGCAGCAGAGCTCAGACCTCCTGCGGGACCCGGGGGGCTTCATGCCGGCAGCAGCCTTTGGATATGGACCCTATGGCTACAACTACGGGCTGCAGCTCCAGAACTACCACCAGCACCACCACGCAGGACCCACCTTCTCCTTCCAGGTGCCACCTTGCCCCATGCCGACCCCATCCTCTGTCTTCTCCAGCCCTGGCACCATGACCCCATACGAGGTGACCAGAAAGTCCTTCTACTCCCACCTGAGCCCCAGCTTGCCTCTGCTGCAGAGCCTGAAGACCGACGGCCAGAGCAGACCTTCCTTCTCCATAGACAACATCATAGGGGGCTCCGCGACCCCCACAAACCCCACCTCGCCTTACACACCTCAGTCAGGGGGGCAACCACCGGTCATCGCCATGCTGGCCCCTGCCCTGGCTCCCATCCAGCAGAACCATCTAAACCTGGCCCACCATGAGACCCTCCTGCAGCCCGTCCAGAACTTCCCCAGTAAAATCTCCAGCCTGAACAGCTGTCACTTCTAGCCCCCCCCCCCAAAAAAACCCCCACATAATATAAAAAGATTATATATAAACTCTGATTATAGATCTATGAAAAAAAATGTCTCAACCTGTGTATTTAAGGTAGGAATTGACTTTTTTATATACTGTACATTTGACGTCACAAAGAGCCTGAACTCGTCACACTCCTGCTCTTTTTTTTTTTTTTTTAAGAAACCGAATATTGTTATTTATGAAACGATACATTGTAAATATTGCTGTAAATTGTTATTTTTTTTTTGTTGGGTTTCTTTTTTTCTGTATAAATTTCACGTGCCCCCCCCTCCCCTCAATTTCGTTTTCCCTTTTGGACCTAATTTAAGATATAATTATGGCAATGGATATTAAATGCTGGTTGACTCTCAGAGGTCATCAATGTTTTAGTTTTTAATTATAATTTTTTTCTATTTCTTTGACCAATGGTGTACTTTAAAATCCATTAGTTAAATGCTCTCCTAGTAAATAAATAAATATTAAAACTCGTTAATTAATACTCTCAGATGAAAAGCTCCACTGAGACAATGTCACAAAAAATGAATTATTATAATAAAAAATGCCAGGATTTTACAATTAGATTAAAAAAAAAGAACACAAATATTTTTTATTATAAATAAAAAAATCTCAGGATTTTACAATAAATAATATTTTACATTTCACCATAAATATTTAACGCTTTTGCTCTAAACCCAAATCCCAATTTTTAATTTTTTTCTTTAAATTTTATTTTTAACCCACTAGTGATCAGTGTATATTTAATTCTGTGTGTGTGTTTGTGTATAGGGGGTGGGGGGGGGGTGTCACACACTGTCCCTCTCCCTAATCACATCATCCTGTGTAAATGTTTTTGTGTTGAGATTTTATTATTTTTTTTGTGTGAATAATTGGTCTATAATGGGGAATGAGAAAAAAAAAAAACACCTATGTCCCCCCTACCTTTTTGGAGAAAATGAAATAAATGTCTGAACTTTTTTTATAAAAAGAAACAAATCGTCTAGTCTATTTTTTTTGGGTGGAAAAACTATTTAAAATGAATATTGAAAAATAAGCACTGGATTGTTTTCTAACTTTTTTGAAAACTTTTTTTTTTTTGTTCTACTTTTATATATATATATTTTATTTATTTAAATTCTTCTTTCGAAGTTTATTATTTTCCCCCTCTTCCTGCCTGTCCTCCTCTCCCCCAGACTCTCTCTCCTTTTGGAAACTGATGGGTGATAAATTAGAGGTGATTAGTTTTGCAGATCTCTAACCCTTTAATGAAAGCAAATTAGCCATTTGTGGAGGGAAAGTGAGAATTCTGCCTGGGAGCTTTTTCAAGCCGTGTAATGAGTTGAGCGTTTTATATACTGTTGGTTTTTTTTTCTTCCTTTCTTACATTCTTTGTGTGGAACACGATTATTAAAATGTCTGCATTTATTATATGAAACTTTATTTGTATTCCTTCTGTAGTAAGGCTATATGTGCTTTTTTATATTTACAGTAAATGGGTTGCTACAATGTAGTTGTAGTGATATAGTCTGCGTTGTATATATATATATTCTTCCTTTTTAGTGGTGTTTCCTTATTCCTAGCTTTGAGGTTTTTATATTTTTTTTTACAGTAAAACTAGTTAATGCAGTTGTAGGAATATTTCGTGTTTTTTACATTTATTTTCTAGATTTGGATATATATTTACATTAAAATTAGCTGATATAAAGCAGCTTTAGTAATATATTGTGTATATAGGTTTTATATTTTTTCTAGATTTTTTTTACTGTAAAAGTTTTATATAATGCAGTTCTTATTTATAATTCGAATTTTGCATATTTTTTTCCCTTTTTAAACGTGGTTCCCTTATGTGTTTTTTTTTTTTTATATAAATATATATATATATATATATATGAGGTTTTTTTTGTTTTTTTTTTTTGGTCGTGGTTTTGTTTTATCTATTCCCCCATCAGAACCAATTAACAGAATGCATTGATGCTCAGGGTATAAAGCTCTTGCTCCTGCTGTGGCAGACCTGTGTGATGGGAGTTGTAGTCCAGAGCAGCAGCAGGGTTTGCCTGTTTCTTTGCTGCTGATGTGGGGCTCTTTCTTTCAGAATGATCTCCTGATGCTCAGAGTTGCTTCCATTCCCACAAAGGGCTGCAAGGCTTCCCATGGGCCAGCCCTGAGGAGGCTAATACACTCATTTTACAGTGGGCCAGGCACATTCTGCTTTCTAAAGCCCCCATTGTGTGCGAATCTCTGACCAGAAAAGGAAGGGGAAGGGGGGAGTCTTCTGATCTGGGGGGTTCTAAAGAGAATTCTATTTAAGAATTGACACTTTTTTTCCTCATCACTTCTCTCCTGGTTTAGAAAGTGTTAAACTCTGCCAGCAGAACGTTGACACACTGTTGCAGAATGTGTTCGTTCACTGTCACAGTAGAGAGCAATGCTTTTGCTTTCTTCCTGCTAAGAATATAACATTCCCAAAACTCTTTTACAATCTCCCAGATTCCCGATTTATTTACAAACACTGGATCCAGGTCCATAATAATCCGAGGAGGCAGTGACAGGCTGAGGGCTCTTTTATTGCTGCAAAAACAACAAAATAATCCATTAAGCAGTGATCCAGTTATTTTGTACTTCTGGCAGATAAAGGCCTGAGTTGACGTTTTAACCCAGTATCTCTTTATCACCCGGATTCGGGTAGAAATAATATTCTGTTAGAGATGTCCCATACACTATAACCTATAATGAAAAAGCCTCCTCCTTAAAGATTAATATTTTTATTTGAGGCTGGTAGAAAACAAATTTACACTAAATTGTATAGTTGTCTTTATGTCACATTTTATTTTTCTGCCCAATATTTAATGTTTATCATTTGTGTTTTTAATGTTACATTGAACCTATTGAGCATTAATCTGTCAAAATTCAAATTTTGGCCCCAAAACCCTCCTCTCAAATCTGCTGCACTCCGAGGGGCAATTGGATCACTCAAACTCACATTTAACACATTTACCCCCAACCTCATAACCCGGGAGTTTATTTCCCCCCCCCACCTGCAGAAGGAATTCACACCTGGAAATTACCTTTTCATTACTCTCTGGGAGCACAGAAAATGATACAACCCTCATTCCCCCCTCTGTCTCATATTAATATATTTATAGTCATAAAATATATACATATATTATATCAGCTGTCACGTGTCCTAATCTGAACCCTCTGACTTTTAAATATATATTTTTAGATCCCATGCAGTGCACAGCACACACCTATTGTTGGAAAATAATAACTTTTGTCCCAATGTGTGTACATTTCCACTTTATATATTTGTAAAGGTTTGAGGGTCCCCTACTCCCCTTCATTTAAAAAATATTATAATACGCTTAAACATGCAGACTTCTTTTTTCTTTGCAGGATTTTTTGCCAATTTGTACATTTTTAAGTTTGTGTTTTACTCAAAACACTCGATAAATGTAAAATCCTCTTTTAATGCGTGTATATATTTTATTTCATTTGTGCATATGTAAATATACGTGCACTGTGTATGATTTTTGGGCATGTGTTTATGGTAACCATTAGGTATTGCGTTTGTCCCTAAACCTGGATTTTTCTCCCTAAATCTTCCTGTATTCAGCATAATACCAATAATACCACAATATACACATAACGAATGCCTATTGCACAGCCAGTCCTGTCACCCCATAAGAGTGACACCTTTTATTCTAGCTCCTCTCACCACTGTTTGCGCACCTGTGTTTGACGCTGTTGAGTCGCCTGCATAATGGGTAGCGCCGTACAGTTTCTATATCCCAATAGTAAAAATTGTAATACGGTTAAAATAATGCCTAAACTGTTTTTTTCTGTAGATTATCTGGTGTTAAAGTTTCAGGCTATATGAATGATGATATGTGATAGATGAGGGATGTATGTATGTCTCCTAAATGCAGCATTTTATCCATGCACCCGAGCAGAGGAACTGATTGTATCTATGCTCCAAACACTCACCTGGGTGGTTCAGTCCTTTAAAAACAAATCCTCAACTCTGGTCATCCCACGGTAACTTGGCTGTGGCACATAGAGGGTTAATGGGATTTAAGGTATAGGAGGGTGAAGGTCAAACAGTTTTCAAATCACCTTTATAGTTATACTCTCTCTGTCTCTCAGGCCTTTCAAGTCGCTGCAAATTTAGGCCAAAAGAGGCCTAAATAATTCGTTTATTCGACCTGTCCTGTGCAAACCGTGTCCCGTTTTAAACCGTTTCTGTTTTAAACAATTTTTCTCACATTGTGTTTAGGAAATACAACCTGTGATTTAGTGAATGTGACGCAAAAGAAATCGCAGAGCCTAACCCGACGCAAAAATAAACGAATACTGTATATTTCTTTTAAGCATGAAGTTGAGGTGTGAATATATACATATTGTACAGACCCAATACCCTCACTATACACTTTCCTACACCTTTTAAACTGAACTGTGCGTTTATGGGATATATATTTCTTGTTACAAAGTAAAATAAGGGAAACCACCCATTTTTATTTTCCACTCCATTCAATTTTTTTTTTCTGTATTAACACCACTTTATAAAGATCTCCCATTCTAGTTTAAGCAATAATTTTAAATCCGGATATTAAATCTGAAGGGGTTAACGTTTATACATTTTCCTTTTCTCTTTAATATAATTAATCTTTAATTCATGTATTGCAAGGTACAAAATATAATTTTCACATTACTTCACTTGATGCAGATGAACCAGAAAATGAAAATAAGTGTGTGTGTGTGTATATATATATATATATTTTTTTCTTTTAAATATAACAATGCCTCAGACACGTGACCTCTCCCTTTTTTTTAAAAAAAAGCTTTCTATATAAAATGTATATGTAGATTGCTGCCAAATCCAGTTAAACTCTGCAAAGAGAAGCAGTCAGTTTCCTAATAAACTGCTTATGGTTGTTGTTTTGTTTTTTTCTAAATTTTTGTAGCAAACACCTGAGACAGTCTTTTGTGTAAGTGTGCATTTTCTCTTCTCCCTGAATACATTTTCCCCCTTTTCTCACATCTGTCACTCCCTCTTGCACACTTTTATATCATAAACGTTTAGCAGTTCCCAGTAAGGGGTTAATGGACTCCAACCTAACTCTGTAATATCAAGAGTGTCTGCACCATCCGATCATACCCCCCCAAATAAAACAAATAAAAACCTCCTAAATGTTTTATTCAATAAACAAAATTTAATATAATGTGATAAGGTTCCCCACTACCTTCATCTTTAAATACTATGGTAGCACCTCGATTTATTTCAATGCTGCACTTGTCACTATTCAATTAAGAACACAGCAGGTTAAAAAAAATATTACTTTTATCATATTGCTATTTTACCATTTTATCCATTTATTTTTTTTAATAGCCCTTACACCAAATATCGATACAATGCACATAACCCAATTGCCCCCATATTTTACTCTTATATATATATTACTCCAAATAAGGACCGTGCAAAAATTGTGGTTTGAAATTGATAGATTGATTATTTAGATACAGATATATATCTCTATGTAAAATTAAATGGGCGAATAACGTGTACCACACACCAATTGCAATCAACGACCTCGGGCATAACTGTGTGTATATGTAAATGATAATAAAAATTATGATAAATGATATATTATATATATATATTATATATCATTTTTCTTATCATTTACATAGCGCCATCAGTTTCCATAGCGCTTTACAACAAGGAATGAGGAAGTAAAACTCAAAATTAAAAACGAACTTCGTATCTAGTGACACGAGGTGTGGAGGTGGAGAACCCTGGACTGAGGAGCTTACAGTCCACCATGCACACAGAATTGTAGTCTTGCATGAGCCTATAGGGCACCGGATTACAAGGGAGGGGGGGGGTTATATTACTTGATAAGTGAGAAAAGGCTGTTAGGGGTGAAGTTTAAACGTGTGTGTGTGTGTGTGTGTGTCTGTGTGTGTTACACAGGGTTGTATATAGACTTGGTGCAGCACTAGGCACTCCAGAATCTGTGCGCCCCCAAACAATATGACAAATATGTCAACAATAAATTAAGACAAATAGGCACAACCAATCAGGACCATGGGTGTAAATTCTGAGATTATGGGGATGAGTGTGTGAAAGGAGTGTTGGTGTTGTGTATGGGTCTGTCTATACCCTGCAGCATTCGCCTTGGCAGTGAGTGGTTATGCTATACCTGAGGATTATTTTTTTATGACCTTAGTATATTGTGCCCTGCTTCCCTCTGCCTCTACTGCACATTATATCCCATAGAACAATGCAGTGTATATTTACAATATATTATATCCCTCCTTTGCAACTAATACATAGTAACAGTCCTAACTGCAAGTTCTTTTGTCCATGAACAGACCCCCCCCCACTCCTCCATAACATGCCATGGGTGTTAAATAAAGTGATGGAAGTGCCTGCAGTTGTGGGATCAGTGTGGGTGGCCTCAGGCCCTCACCCACTCTCACTTTCACTTTAATGCCTGCAAACTGCGCCCTGGGGAGGAGGTGCCTGGGCTGACCCAGCAACACCTCAAGGGTTAAAGAGATAATTTTATTCAGTATGAACCTCAGGAGCAGGTGCCTTGGTGCAGCCCCCTCTCTTCTTTAATTGTAGTGGCAGCTTCTCATGTGTATAAAACTCATCCTCTTCCTCCTGTGATACTGTGGAGGAGGGGGGTTGGGTTTTATGTGTTTTGGTGGGGGGGGGTGTCTTCTTATTGTTTATTAAGCGCCAACACATTCCGCAGCGCTGTGCAATGGTGCACAGCTAATACACTGCAACTGGGTACATTACACCATCATATTCTCATATTAAAGTGGCAGATATTGAGTATAGACGAGAAAGGTTTCCAGTGCCTGAGTATATAGGTGTGGACCGTGGACGCATGGGTTAATGCGTGTGTGTGTGTGTGTACATACATACATACATACACACACATGGTGTGTGGGCTGCATTTATACTTTAGAATCTTCAAAAATTGAACAATTTAGTCTTGAAGGATGGATACATTGTAACGATCCCCCTTCCTAAAAGAAATGCCTCTCTGGTTACATAGAGATGTTTGTGACTGTGAGTTGTAGCAGAAGGTGGTGCACACTGTGAGGGTCCCTGAGGAAGTCTCTGTAGAACCAGCACAGTATTGGAGAGTATGAGAAACCAAGTGCTATTTACAAACAAGGCAGGCAGAGAGTAAACAGGGAACACCCCCTGCCCCCCACTAATCCGGGCCAATGGATGTGTTTATTTAGGAGCCAGAACCTCTATTATACCCTCAGAGTGACGGCTTAATGCGAGCTGACATGTCAATTACTAAACCATCGATTTAGTCAGACTTCCATTAACCCTCGGATTGCTTTCACCCGGCGGATACATTAATCCAATGGATACATTCGTCCTGGATATTCGCCTCCATCCGACACATTCATTCATCCCTTAGATTCGGTTATCTGATGTATTCATTCTTCTTTTACATCTTAGATTTATTCAATGGATACATCCAAAAATATAAACAAAATAACCCAACAGAAACTATTATTCGCTAAATAGTTACTAAAACAACATAAACCCATCCACCAAGTGCATAGAGTTATCTATTGGGTATATTCACTTTCTAAGTGATACATTATCCAATGTATAACCTTTCCTTACCTCCTAATTAAACCCTGTGCACACATTCTCTCATTGCTTCAAACCATGGATACATTCATTCATTGCTTTTCTCCCATGGATACATTCAGCTCACAAACATTTTAATTCCAGGGTACAGTAAGTAAAAATCTATCCTATTAATGCAATGAATATATTATCTGCATATTTCACTATAAACTTAAAATCCACTTAATATATTTACATAAATCCCAAATTTCCACTGAGCCAGGAGACACATTCACACAGTGGTTACTTAATACAGATCATAATAATCCTATAGACCATAACACTCTCCACAATCTCTGTATCTGTTTCTGTCACAGGTGATTATGTGAGCTATAGCTTATTCATTTCAGCTCATGTTTCACAATAAATTGTATATTATTATTTCACTTTTTAATGAATTTCTGTTGCACTAAAACTGGAAGAGCTTGGAATACAATGTAACTACGTGAAAGGGAAATATCATCCTGAGGTTTATTGACAATTCTAGCAGAGTATTCTGTAAAGAAACCTGAAATAGTATTTTTTTATCCTCCCCACAATGTGTCACCGTCCCAGCTATGTGACTTTAGGGGGGCCTTTATAAATATTGCCATTTTCCTTCCTTTTAATGTATTTCCTTGCAGGATATTTCTGTCCCCAGAAGAGGCATCAGACATTGACTGGTTTTACACCAACAGCTAAATACAGGTATTATTTTTTTTCTCCATTTTATTTTTGTGTTTTATGGTGACACAGACCAGAGGGTGTTTGTGCAACACAGGGACAGATACAGAAACATGCACAGGACCATGTGTACTAAAGTATCTAATCTGCATCGCTTCAAATCACTCATCTGTTACATTGTAACCACTGACTTTGTAAATTTTACTTTTATTTATGTTTGCAGATGGCAGAGTCTTTTCTCCAGCCTGTGTAACTCTGCTGTAAATATTGCAGTATGGAATATATATATATATATATATGTCATTTTTTTATTATTTAAGGGAAAATGTTGGCGTTATTTGTAAACGGCGATTTATATAGAATAAAACCCGAATGCATCAAAATGTTTCCTCCCGTATCAGGGCTATTCAGAGAGAGGTGAAAACCTTGAATTGCCAGGAGAATGAACAATTAGACCAAATAGCCAATTTGGAAAGTGAGATAAATGGGAGAATTTTTCTGGTTTGGCAGTTTTTGACCTAGAATTTTCATTTCTCCAATCATTCTCAAGGTTTTCACCTCTTTTATTTTTATTAGCCCTGTATACGTTACACAAAATAAACAGAGTGAGAGAAAAGTGACGCCACGGAAAACTGTCAGGGTTATTCAGAAAGTGGTGAAAAGCAGGAGAATGACTGGAGAATGGAAAATTCTAGGTCAAAATCGCCGATTTAGAAAGTGACTTAAATGGGAGAATTTTTCTGGTTTGGATATTTTGACCTAGAATTTTCCATTCTCCTGTCATTCTCCTGCTTTGCACCTCCCTCTGAATAACCCTGTATGTGTTTTGGTAAAAGAGGTACACACAGGGAGCCAGATCCTGCCAGATCTTGTAACCCAGGAAAACTCCGAATATTCAGATAATGCGATAAATCCAGTAGATCCCCCTAGGGATCTGTTCCAGGAGCTCACACTCTCATAATAAATGTAATTGAGGGATATGTTCATGTAACTGAAATACCAGTCAAATCTGTGCTAGTCTCTCTTTTAATATATATGGAATTGTTACATACCACACTTTATTTACAATATTCATGTATGTATGTATGTATGTATGATTTCTATAATTTACACCCACACATCAATATAAAATACACACATATGCGTGTCTTTTTTATATATATATATATATATAATTACATAGATATAATATAGACACGCATATGTGTGGGTGTAAATATATATATGTGTGTGTAATATATAACACACATCAATATAAAATACACACACATCAATATAAAATACACACACATCAATATAAAATACACACACATCAATATAAAAATACACACATATGCGTGTCTATTACACACACACCCACACAAATAATATGTGTGGGTGTAATACACACACACACACACACACATCAATATAAACTACACACATATGCGTGTCTATTATATCTATTTTATATTGGTGTGTGTGTTTGTGTGTGTGTATTACACACCCACCCACACATATAATATGTGTGGGTGTAATACACACACACATCAATATAAAATACACACACATCAATATAAAAATACACACATGCGTGTCTATATCTATTTTATATTGATGTGTGGGTGTAATTATTTATTATAATTAAAAAGCAAAGTTCTCCCACAGAGTATGAAGTAATAATGACATGATATATGATGAGCTTTTCTTCCCACAGGTTAATGTCATGTTGGAAATGCTCGGTTTATGCATGTGACACCTAAAGAAAATGGATATATATGCATGATGTGTTTAAGTAATGGTATCACACAATTATATATGCATACCATGTAACTCAATTAATATTGTTCCCGATGTTGTGGTGATTGATTTATTATGTCAGGTTTTTCGCATTCACTTTTTACCTCTCTATTTCCATGTGTTGGTATTATTATATTTTCTGAATTTTATTACAACATATCACAATGATTGTGTGTGTTTCTTTCTTAAAGGGCCAGTACCACCAAAAACGAAATGTCCATATTGTGTTTATTTGATGCTGCTGATATCTTACATGTGTTTTGTTTTTCTCTTGTATATGTGTTACCGAGTTTGATACTTCTGGGGGCAGTTTACAACACAAAATATCTTTCCATCACTTGTTCCTCTCTGTGTGGCTTTGGCTACAGAATGGAGTGAATGGGTCAGTCACTGACTCACATCATTGGATTGTGTTGGGTGTATTCAAAAGGACATCAGGAGGGGGTAGATTTAGAAGTCTTTCAAGCTCTCTGTCTTATCTCATTCAGCTGCCAGCTCTTAGCTCAGGTAGCCTATGGAACAATAGTCTCCAAGTAAAAGCACAGACACCATGTAAAACCGATCATAAGAGTTTGGTAAATGTTGCATCATGGGAAAAATACACAAAATGGAATCAGGAGCTTTAAACCTAAATTTATTTTTCCTTTTTTTTTTTCATGAATTTTCTTAAGAAAACATCAGCAGCATGTGTTTTATAATGTGTTTTACATTGTGGTTTTGTTTGTAATGCACAAGTAATCTATACAGTTTATGTAAGTGGTATAGTGTCCATCTTCTTGTCTCCCTCATTTCTTTCTGTCCTGTAAAGTATGACCTCACGTCCCATTGGCTGATATCATGTGCTGTAAAAGCAGTGATACTCACACTGATATTCTGCTCCTGGAAAATGAAATCTAATGCATTTTCCATGGTCTGGTCCCCCCCCAGGCATTTTTTTCACACTCCCCTCCCCAGGCCCAGGGGGTGCTGAGGGGAGGGGGGGGGGTGGTTTAATCATTTATCATGCTGTGTGGGAGTGCTCAGCCTGGGATCTGAATGGGCTGGAAGTCAGTAATACCCGGATATAAGAAGAATCTGCATTCAGTGTGTTTATTTACAAACCCTTATACTCTACAGTGCAACAATGTAACAACTGCTGATCCTGGAAAAGCTGAGATCCCACGCTGCCAGGAGACTTCTTGTTCAGTTGGTAACCCATACTCTATTAAAATGGAGTGTGCCCAATGGCAGTGCCAACCTAAAAACACTTTGTCATCCCTAAGTCCCAGCCAGCTTTGAACCACTGCAAAGCCAGCCCTCTGCCAGTCCACTACCAGCCCTCTGCCAGTCCACTACCAGCCCTCTGCCAGTCCACTACCAGGCCTCTGCCAGTCCACTACCAGCTCTCTCATTCCACTACCAGCCCTCTGCCAGTCCACTACCAGCTCTCTCATTCTGCTACCAGCCCTGTGCCAGTCCACTACCAGCCCTGTGCCAGTCCACTACCAGCTCTCTCATTCTAGTACCAGCCCTCTGCCAGTCCACTACCAGCTCTCTCATTCTAGTACCAGCCCTCTGCCAGTCCACTACCAGCCCTGTGCCAGTCTACTACCAGCTCTCTCATTCCACTACCAGCCCTCTGCCAGTCCACTACCAGCTCTGTGCCAGTCTACTACCAGCTCTCTCATTCTAGTACCAGCCCTCTGCCAGTCCACTACCAGCCCTGTGCCAGTCCACTACCAGCTCTCATTCTATTACCAGCCCTCTGCCAGTCCACTACCAGCCCTGTGCCAGTCCACTACCAGCTCTCATTCTAGTACCAGCCCTCTGCCAGTCCACTACCAGCTCTCTCATTCTAGTACCAGCCCTCTGCCAGTCCACTACCAGCCCTGTGCCAGTCTACTACCAGCTCTCTCATTCCACTACCAGTCCACTACCAGCCCTCTGCCAGTCCACTACCAGCCCTCTGCCAGTCCACTACCAGCTCTCTCATTCCACTACCAGCTCTCTCATTCCACTACCAGCCCTCTGCCAGTCCACTACCAGCTCTCTCATTCTGCTACCAGCCCTGTGCCAGTCCACTACCAGCCCTGTGCCAGTCCACTACCAGCTCTCTCATTCTAGTACCAGTCCGATACTTAACATAAATAAGTGTGTGTGTGTGTGTGTGTGTGTGTGTGTGTGTGTGTGTGTATATACACATACACACACGAAATGTACTGTTTTGTATTTCAATCTTCCTCTAAAAGGCATAATAAAGGACATTTTCTAACAATCACTGTTGAGCTGAGTGTTAGGACACCTGCTTAGAAGACGAATGATGACACTTGCACTGGACAGAAATATTCACTCTGTCCTAATGAATTCAGATACAATGTTTGTTTTTAATAATAAAAACAAATTCGTTCAAATATTGGTTTAGTTTGTCCATCGTGCCAGGCACAGGACTTTCACCTTTTTCTTTTTCTGCCATTTATAGCATCTTAGGAAGGTTTTCTCCTTCCTTGTTCTTCTTTTGCCCCAATATCAATTGATTTTACATACATCATTTATTAAAAAAAATAAGAATAATGAAATATATATGAAAATCACAAATTTTAGGACAGAACAAAATGACCTTCATTTAGTTTTATTGCTAATTTAGTGAATAAATTGAATGGTTAATGTTGTGATTATAAGGTTTTTATGTTATTGACTAAATTAATAAAATATTATAAGGGCAAAAAATTTATTACATTAAATAATATATTTACATTGATATGTTACACATCTTTCCCTGAACTGAGCAGTTTCCCTGTGAGAAAATCAGAATTTAATGGATGATCCCTAAGGCTAGGGTCAGACGAACGCATTTTTTCGCGTTGTCTGTGAAAAAGTGCGTTCGAACGAATGGACGCCTTTTTTCACGGAATACGCGATAGCGGTCATACGATGCGCCTTTTCGTCCGTGATTTTGTACGGATCATCAATAAAACACTTTTTGTGTCTGGACGTTATGTTGGCCGGACATTAGCAGCGTCTGGCGTCTCCTAATCACGCACACACGCCTCTAGCGGACGCAGCGCACTCTGTACGTCCGTACTAGCGGTTTGACGTTCTAGAAAAAATGCGTTCGTTTGCCACTTGCGTTGCGCGGGCGAACGTTCGTGCGGCCGTACTTCGTGTGTTACCCGGCATTGGACGTCATTTGCTGCTAGCACGGCCGTGATTTCGTGCGTCTAAACGCACGTTAAAAATGCTTTCGTCTGACCCCAGCCTTAACCTCAACTGTCTGTTTTCGAGCCCTGTATTGGACACTGGATAAAGGCCACATCATTGGAAAAACCCCTTACACATCAGTTCAGGAATGAACCCCCCCCCCTCTTGGCATCAGGAATGAAGAAAGGAAACATTATTTGCTGCGCAGTTCGTCTTTTGTTTGTTTTGTCATTGATTCTGACAAATTGCAGCTTGTTCGAAAATGAATGAATGTGTCTAAAAATGTATATTCCTATTATTATTATTATTATTTATTAAGCACCGACACATTCCGCAGCGCTGTACGATGGTAAAGACAAGACAGCTCTACAATACAGCAACAGATACAGGAGGGATTGAGGGCCCTATTCCAATAGGATCTTACTATCTAGGTGGGTGAAGGGGTGAGAAACAGGAGGGGAGGACTGCAGGGATGAGATGATAATTCAGAGAGAGTTGAGGACGGTTATTGGGTCGTTCGAATGTTCTGTTATAGGGTTTGGTGGCATGTTATATTAACCAGGCCTTGGCGTATTCCTCTGCTTGTATCAGTCATAAAGGACGTATAAATAATAGTATACAGGGCTCTCGACCGAGTCCTCCCTGCCTTGGGACTCCTTGGGACTCCCGGCACATTGTATGGTGATACAAAGCCTCAACAGTGACATTTCATTAAAGAGAAGCTTGTTGCAAAGTCACCGTACGCCATATGACATGGGGGTTCACTTTTTAAGGAGTGAACATGAAAATTTGCCGCACGATGAGGTCAGTGGCGATTTTTAGGGCCCTGGACTGCAATGGGGGCCCCTTCACCATGTGTATCTTCTTCAATGCGGGTGTTCTACGACACATAAACCACAAGTTTTTCTTTAAATATACCCACGGAATTTCAGATTTTGATTAAATTTGCTGTGCTGGAACATGTCACATGTCAGACACTGGTGTGAATATAAACGCCCTGTGCCTTATCGTTTTTCCTCGTGCCTTTTTTTGCTACAACTCGTCATCTTCTGTTTGTATCAACCAAAGAAGATCTTTTTCTCACCTTGTAACTCTTATTGTACTTTAATCGTATGTAGGTAAAATGGTTATTTAACTTAATTTTTAGCAATATCTTTAGCAAATTTTAAGGTTTTATAAAAATAAATAATAAAAAAGTTGTCGCTATGTTGTCTTTTACAATGACCGGAACGTCACAAGTTTTATAGTAGGTGTCAGCGCTTCCCATCATGGCTAAGCTAAGATAAATCATTTTAATGAAAGTTATAATTGCTAACATATGTTAAAAGTATTTTTTTTTTTATTAAACATATTAAATATGATTTTTTCTCTCATTCTCAGCCAGCCTAACACGGTGCTTCCATTACTTTGTGTTTCTGTAACGACTGTAACAATTCAATGTTCTTGAACCCAGGACATACTGAAAATGAGAGAAATCTCAATGTATCCTTCCTGGTAACATACTTTATAAAAAAATAACCTTAATTTTTTTATCGTAACTCTTATTGATTTACAAAAATAGAAATATAGAATGAGAGAACCTTCCACAAGATGGATATTAAGAATTGTACCTGATGGTGATATTTTTTGCTACACATTTTTAATATATTTTTTAAACATTTTTCTACACAATTTTCATTTTTATTATTTATTTTTCATTTATAATTTTATTTATACATTTTTCTATTATTTTTATTCCTGTATTATTTCATTATATATATATATATATATATAATCTAATATAGTCTGTTTTGGTCTGCACTTACGGTTCAGTTGTTTCTCATACCCGGTGCTTGGTGGAGGCCTCATAAACATAAATGATGCTGTACAGATTCACCCGCACTCCAGGCTTTTTCACGTTCCTTCACTTTATTTGAACAAGTTTAAAGTCATGTCAACGTTTCAGTTCCTCTCCGGAACTTTCATCAGGACAAAAAAACATTTCAGTTATTGTTTAACGCCAGTGGGTGTCACTCTAAAATGTCCAGCATTTGTAACGATGGTAGCTTTGGGGACAATAAAATTCTTTTCATTAGGTTTCTTTTGTATTTTTTTAGGGATGTTTTTAGAATACACATAGACTATGCCAGGCTCATCCACCTCACCCGCCGCTCTGTCTCTGCCGCTCCCCTCTGCGAGTCCCTTCACTGGCTCCCCATCCACTGCAGAATTAAGTTCAAAATCCTTATCCTTACCTACAAAACCCTCACTAACTCAGCTCCCCACTACCTGTCCTCACTAATCACCAAATACACCCCAGCCCGCTCCCTAAGGTCAAACAGTGACCTGCGCCTAGCTTCTCCCCGCATCACCTCTTCCCATGATACACTGCAGGATTTCTCAAGCGCAGCCCCCATCCCCTGGAATGCTCTCCCTCGTACTGTCAGACTTTCCCCTAAAAGACATTCCTATTCAGGCAAGCCGACCACCCAACTCACTGATACACCTCCCTGCCCCAACTAGCCCATCACTCTCACCTTGCAGCCCTTCACTCTCTCCGTCCATCACTCTCACCTTGCAGTCAATCGCTCTCACCTTGCAGTCAATCACTCTCACCTTGCAGTCAATCACTCTCACCTTGCAGCCGTCACTCTCACATTGCAGTCTTACACTCTCACCTTGCGGCCCATCACCCTCACCTTGCAGTCCATCACTCTCACCTTGCAGCCGTCACTCTCACCTTGCAGTCTTACACTCTCACCTTGCGGCCCATCACCCTCACCTTGCAGACCATCACTCTCACCTTGCAGTCAATCACTCTCACCTTGCAGTCAATCACTCTCACCTTGCAGTCCATCACTCTCACCTTGCAGCCGTCACTCTCACATTGCAGTCTTACACTCTCACCTTGCGGCCCATCACCCTCACCTTGCAGTCCATCACTCTCACCTTGCAGCCGTCACTCTCACCTTGCAGTCTTACACTCTCACCTTGCGGCCCATCACCCTCACCTTGCAGACCATCACTCTCACCTTGCAGTCAATCACTCTCACCTTGCAGCCCGTCACTCCCACCTTGCAGTCCATCGCTCTTACCTTGCAGCCCATCACTCTCACCTTGCAGCCCGTCACTCTCACCTTGCAGCCCGTCACTCTCACCTTGCAGTCCATCACTCTTACCTTGCAGCCCGTCACTCTCACCTTGCAGTCCATCACTCTTACCTTGCAGCCCGTCACTCTCACCTTGCAGACAGTCAATCACTCTCACCTTGCAGTCCTCTCCTCCTGTTTCCACCCCCAACCCTTTTAGGCCGGTGTCAGACAAACACAGTCATCACATCCGTGTTGCTGCACAGTTTAACATCCGTTGTAGCATAGAATCATGATCAATAGAGAACCACACATGAAGTGCGTCCGCACCGAACTTGTGCATGCACAACACACGCGGCAAACGGACGCAATTTAGGCAAGAACGTAAAACCGCTAGAACGGATGCGCAGAGTGCACCACGTCTGCGTATCATTGTGTGTGTGATGGAACGAGGTCAGACGCAGCGCAACTGCGACATCCAGTACCTTGACGCACACAATGGCTTTTCATATCATGTATCAATTTTTATCATTTTTCATATTAATTATATTTCCCATAGTTCCCTTTATTCCAATGTCCATCAAGAAAAACGGATCGTGTGGTGTCTGCAGTATCATCCGTCAGTACGTCCGTCCTTTGTGCACGCAGAGTGCGCTCAGACTGCGCTCGTCTGACATTAGCCTTAGATTGTAAGTTCTCCACGGGAACCGGGCCCTCGTTTCCTCCTGTACTGGTTTATCAAAATGTTGTTCAATATATTGTAACCCTGTCTATACCGAGCCCACTGTACAGCGCTGCGGAATATGCTGGCGCTATAAAAATAAATAATAATATATATTCGAGTTTGGAACGCAGGTCCTTTCAAGGACAGGTATTTCCGTAGGTGTGGAACGCATGGGATGAGGACAGATTTCCGACATGCGTATTGAAGTGAAGACCGGAGAGTTGCGGATGCGAGTGAAGAGACGAGACGTCCGGAGGTACGAGTCGTGCAGATGTGATGTAACAGCGGGCGGAAGCAGGAATCGAACGAGACACACACACATGGAAGGGCATGTCTGGACGGAACTCAATGGATGGACAATCTTGATTTGTGGATTCTTAATTGTTTAATTGGTTTTGATTGTTTTATTGGGCTGTTTAATAGGAAGTATAGGGTGTGTATATATATATATCAGAAAGGCATAACATGCAGTACATATCCCAGATGAAGCCCTATGGTAACGATTACAGGACGAAACGCGTTGGATGTTTATCTTTCTATCAGTTTTCACTATAATCAATATTTTCACTTCAGGGCTCCTATATTATATTATTGATTTACACCTTATTATAGGCCCTATTACATGCTTCGCGCAAATTCGTTCACGCAGCGCATTTTTTTTTTTCGCGCGGCGTCAAGCGTTATCGAAAGCGAAAATTAACGGTGGCATTACGATCCGAACGCCTATTTTCATCCGTCAAAAAAATAACGTTTGTAAAACCGACGCGCAAAACAAAGAGAAATACGCGCGCAGTAACGTAGCGCACGTAAATCAATGTACGGACTGTTTTTTTCGTGGGATTCAGCCAAACAGAATTAAGAACCTTAATTGACATCAATTTACCTTAATTGTCTCCCGTTCAGTTTTTGTGCCTGTCAAAGTAAATCTGAGTATATATGCTGCAGCAATAATAAAAACACGCACATCTTCCTCATTTTATTGTTTGGGTATGTGTAGAATGTGTAACTATACTGTGCTGTATTTATTTTTTTTTTTTTTTTTTTTTTTCGTGCTGGTGTTTTTCGTTTCGGCCAGAACGTTCCTATTTGCCGTTACCACCAGCTTTTCAAAGACGTTAAAATGATGCGCGCAAACGTCGTTCGGAAAAAGTTGCGCATCGATTGTTATACCATCCGCGTACCAGCGCACCAATGCATTTGCGCTCACAATGTTAAGTATAGGATGCGCGCACGAACGTGCATTCGCGCAGGGTCACTCGCGCTAGACGTTAACGAGCATCATATATGCGAACGTCGTAATACGATGGTCAGTGCGAAGGGTTAATGCGCTTTTGAGCGCGTGTTAAAAATTGCGCGAATAATGTAATAGGGCCCTATGACTATTAGAATTTTGAAAAAACAAAGACCCTTTCTCTTCCAGTAGGCCAAAAATTTTAACTCCTTCACCACCATAATCAAGGTTCCTCAAAAGCCCTTGCGGGGACACAAGATCAAATACAGGCTGGGTGGAGTAGAGGTAACATCACTGCTCTACGACCGTGGGGACTGTGGAGACACAGGTTCGATTCCCAGCAAGAGCACCTCTCCAGTAAGTGTCCTTGGTCAAGATACCTAACGGTACAGACTCGCCATCCAGGACATACTGAAAAATCTCAATGTATCCTTCCTGGTAAAATACTTTCGCAAAAATAAACTGTGCTCGATCTTACCTTAGTCTGGACGTCTTCAAAGGACAGATAATGTGTTGAAATTGTTTGAAAAGCTTCGGGATCTGGTTTCTTTTTCCTTCAAAGAAACACACGGAGCACTAGCTGTAATGTAAACGTAGCAGCACTCTTTGGCCAGCAGAGGGAGCCCTCTATCTGTCACATAGGGCTTACCTACAGTGAACATATGCATGGGGAACACCTCCATATTAATTTACAGTGTGGGTAACGGAAAGTCATTTTCCATGAAAGCATTGGGTCCTAGTAGTGGGTTTGTGATAAATCACTCGAGGGTTTATTTAGAAAGTACTGAATTTCAGTGAAATTCTCGATCGGCACACTTTGGCGATTGGGTCCCCGAAGTGCGCCGAACGCGGAGTAGCAGCCGAACTGCAGAAAAGAAAAAGAAACGGAACTCTGCTATTTTTCCAAAAGGCGTTTAAACCAATAAAAAAAATGCATGAAAATGAGTGGAAATAATGGAAAAAAAGGTCCTATAAAAAAAGTAACAAAACGGTCTGTTACAGACAAAAAAAAAGCCTTTAAAAGCAACAACTGGGAATCAAAAATTTCACCTGAAAAATACAACAAATACATCAAAATGGCCCAAAAAACCCAAAATAGACGGTATGCTGAAAATGAAAAAATAAATAGACGGATGACAGAAAAATAGAAAAAATAATATTTTTTACATACGATAAAAAATGGGGTTTGGGTCAAAATCCCTACAACCAGGTTCCCTAATGCCAAAATCCCGACGGCCAACTTCCCTACACAGACAACTCCCTGACGGCCAACTTCCCTACAAGGCCAACTTTCAGACATCCAAAATCCCAGCGGCTAACCCGAACCCTACTTCCTAACCCCCCTAAACCTAGCCCTAACCCTAACCCCCTAAACCTAGCCCTAACCCCCTAAACCTATCCCTAACCCCCAAAACCTAGCCCTAACCCCCCTAAAGCTAGCCCTAACCCCCTAAACCTAGCCCTAACCCCTTAAATCTATCCCTAACCCTAACCCCCTAAATCTATCCTAACCCCCTAAATGTAACCCTAACCCCCTAAATCTATCCCTAACCCCCTAAACCTAGCCCTAACCCTAACCCCTAAATCTAGCCCTAACCCCCAAAATCTAACCCTAACCCCCTAACCCTAACCCCCTAAATCTATCCCTAACCCCTAAATCTAACCCTAACCCCTAAATCTATCCTAACCCTAACCCCTAAATCTAGCCCTAACCCCCTAAATCTAACCCTAACCCCCTAAATCTATCCCTAACCCCCCTTAACCTAGCCCTAACCCTAACCCCTAAATCTAGCCCTAACCCCCCTAAATCTAACCCTAACCCCCTAAATCTAGCCCTAACCCCCTAAATCTAACCATAACCCCCTAAATCTAGCCCTAACCCTCTAAATCTAACCCTAACCCCCTAACCCTAACCCCTAAATCTAGCCCTAACCCCCTAAATCTAACCATAACCCCCTAAATCTATCCCTAACCCCCTAAATCTAACCCTAACCCCTAAATCTATCCCTAACCCCCCTAAACCTAGCCCTAACCCCATAAATGTAGCCCTAACCCCCTAAATCTAACCCATACCCCCCTAAATCTAGCCCTAACCCTCTAAATCTAACCCTAACCCCCTAAACCTAACCCCCCTAAATCTAGCCCTAACCCCCCTAAATCTAACCCTAACCCCTAAATCTAGTCCTAACCCTCTAAATCTAACCCTAACCCCCTAAATCTAGCCCTAACCCTCTAAATCTAACCCTAACCCTCTAAATCTAACCCTAACCCCCCTAAACCTAGCCCTAACCCTAACCCCCTAAATCTAGCCCTAACCCCCTAAATCTAACCCTAACCCCTAAATCTAGCCCTAACCCTCTAAATCTAACCCTAACCCCCTAGACCTAACCCTAACCTCCCTAAATCTAGCCCTAACCCCTAAATATAACCCTAACCCCCTAATCTATCCCTAACCCTAACCCCTAAATCTAGCCCTAACCCCTAAATCTAACCCTAACCCCCTAAATCTATCCCTAACCCCCTAAACCTAGCCCTAACCCCATAAATCTAGCCCTAACCCCCTAAATCTAACCCCAACCCCCCTAAATCTAGCCCTAACCCTCTAAATCTAACCCTAGCCCCCTAAACCTAACCCCCTAAATCTAGCCCTAACCCCCCTAAATCTAACCCTAACCCCCTAAATCTAGCCCTAACCCTCTAAATCTAACCCTAACCCCCTAAACCTAACCCTAACCCCCTAAATCTAACCCTAACCCTCTAAATCTAACCCTAACCTCCTAAACCTAGCCCTAACCCTAACCCCTAAATCTAGCCCAACCCTCTAAATCTAACCCTAACCCCCTAAACCTAACCCTACCCCCTAAATCTAGCCCTAACCCCCTAAATCTAACCCTACCCCCCTAAATCTATCCCTAACCCTAACCCCCTAAATCTAGCCCTAACCCCCTAAATCTAACCCTAACCCCTAAATCTATCCCTAACCCCCTAAACCTAGCCTAACCTAAACCCATAAATCTAGCCCTAACCCCCTAAATCTATCCCTAACCCCCCTAAACCTAGCCCTAACCTAACCCCATAATCTAGCCCTAACCTCTAAATCTAACCCTAACCCCTAAACCTAACCCCCCTAAATCTAGCCCTAACCCCCCTAAATCTAACCCTAACCCCCTAAATCTAGCCCTAACCCTCTAAATCTAACCCTAACCCTCTAAACCTAACCCTAACCCCCCTAAATCTAGTCCTAACCCCCCTAAATCTAACCCTTGAGATGTCCGACACTTGTCTTGTCTGGAAGTTGGCCGTCGGGATGTTGGCATTAGGGAACCTGGCAGTAGGGATTGTGTCCGGCACCCTAACAAAATGACTTAAAATCGCGTTTAAACATGATGAGTGAAAACGGGCAAAAAGAGCTCAGCACAGAGGTGTGAAATGACTCAGCAGTGAAGGGGTTAATAATTAATTGTCTAATGCAGGTATAATATTTGTATATACAATTTTTTTTACACAAAGTGTCTGTAGAACATCAGGCTCTATTCACAAAGTACACACAATTTCGGCGCTTTGCTTTTGGTGCATCTTGGTGATTTAATTTTACTGAAAATATAGTGAATTCACTATTTAGTGAAAGTACACCTTCTTTTACCGAAAATGGAGTCGCCGAAGCAGTTATTGGACTTTGGCAAAGAACACCGAATTGTGTTGAAATTGCCTCAGTGTATTCCGACCGAAAAAAAAAATAGAAATAAAGAAACTCCTAATAGCAGTTTAAATTGATAAAAAGTATTAAAAATATCAGGGTTATTCAGAGAGAGGTGAAAAGCAGGAGAATGGCTGGAGAATGGAAAATTCTAGGTCAAAATAGCCTATTTGGAAAGTGAGATAAATGGGAGAATTTTTCTGGTTTGGATATTTTGACCTAGAATTTTCCATTCTCCAGCCATTCTCTTGCTTTTCACCTCTCTCTGAATTACCCTGTATGTCTAAATAATAGGAAAAGTCCATTAAAAATAATGGTCTGTTATAATATAATATATAAGGTCTGTTAAAAAATAAAACAACGTCTTTTAAAAAATTAAATAAATAAAATTAAAATAAAAAATATAAAAAAGCTCTTTAGAAAATAAATATAAATAAAAGTTTTTTGTAAAAAACAAAAAAGAAGAAATGGTCTTTTAAAAAAACAAAAAAAAAGGATATTCGTATTTTACACTGAAACCTGTTTAAACCTGTCGCATTGAAACACCGTAATCAGGGCATTTTCGGTATTTTGGCACAGCCACAATATCGGCTGTGGAGTCCAGTGGTGACGTCTCTGCTCTTCGACCTTTGGAGAAGCGAGTCAAAATCCCATTCAGCACGTCCCTCCAATACAACTGTGGAGAAGCAAGTCTCGACTTTACGAGAAGCGGCTTCAACCTAACCACCAGGTCACTGCTCTACAATCATGGAAAGACGTCCCAATCTCACTCAGAAGACGCCACCAGCGAGTGTCCTTGGGCAAAACACCTAATGATATGGATGCGCCAACCTCACAAAATACTTGTACGTCTCATAGATTGTAAGTTCTTGGGAACAGGGTCCCCCTGAATCAGGCCGTATCATCCATGTGTGGTATTACAATGTATTAACCCTTTGTACACTGATCTTGTAAAGCGCCACGGTATATGTGCCGCTATATAAATAAAGGATAATAGTAATAATAATAATAAACCATGAAGCGGCACCTGAGAACTGGAATCTGCAGTTTAAACGCCCTGTCGTCTGTTTGGGCAGCGTCACACGAGAGAGCCAAAATATGCGTGTGCATCACGCGCGTGATGGGCCGCCGGCCGCAGAAAAGGCACTGTCAGCCGGCGGCCTGCGCGTGTCGTGGTCCCAGAGCACCCACTCGGCAGAGTGCTCCGGAGGGCCAGAGGTGGACGCCACGAGAGCACCGACGCCATCTGACTGAGGTCTGACACTCTCCAGGGTGTCTGGAGAGAGCTAAAACAAAGGATTTAGTTTCTCCACAGGGGGCGCACTAATCATGCTTCGAACCGGTGTGAAAATGGATTTTTAATATCCTCATGGTTGCTTTTCAGTGTATCAAATTATTTCGATGTTCGGGTGTGAAAGGGTTAAGGTAAGTACCCCAAGCCTTAAGTCCTCCTTCCATTTAACCGCAGCTCTTAACTTATAGCAATGTATCTGTGATCAGGAACACACGGCTTTGTGCATCACGTCGTGCGTTCCATGTTTATCCTTTGATTTGGTTGGATTCTCCAGCGCTCAGCCGGTGATTGTAAGAGCGGCCGAGACACATGGAAAGAGTTAGGCTCTAATGTTTTATGTAAATGAGCGTCTCACACGCGTTCACATGACACTTTGTGTTTGTGCAGGGATCACATCTTGAACTGACGCGGCCCCTGCGCGGAGGATCGCTTTGCAGAGAGCAGAGGCGGCGGCGGCGAGTTTCTAGAAGTAATTCTTTCATCCTCCACCGTCTCCATTACACGTTCAATTGGTTTCCTTGGATAAATGCTGTAATTTCCCGTATCCATTCTGTAAGTGCCCCCCCCCCGCCGCATCGCATCGCCGCGCGGAGCAACAATGGATTAAGGCTGGTGTCAGACGAGCGCAGTGTTCACGTCCGTGATTGCGCCTAAAAGTACGTCCGTGATAGCATGACAGGAAGCCCATTGGAGCCCGACACATGAAGTACGTCCGCACTGAACTGCGGACGCACACGGCCGCGGCCACGGACGCAAGACAGGCAAGAACGTACAACCCCTAGAACGGCCGCACAAAGTGCGCCTGCGTCCGCAACGTCTGCATAGCTTTGTGTGTGAGTGATGGAACGTGGTCAGACGGACTGCATTTATACGTCCAGCATTTTTCACGGACAAAATGGTTTTGCTTTTTAATCTATTTTCTCTCCTACATCCGTCAATATATACGTCAGTGAAAAAAACGGACTGTGTGACCACTACTGCGTCTTCCGTACTGACGTACGTCCGTAGAAATCACGCTCGTCTGACCCCAGCCTTAGTCGCCAATGATCTTGATTTTCACGTAGAGCTGTCAATGGTCGCAATACGCTGACACTAGTTACACACACGTTACACATACGTTACACACACGTTACACACACATTACACACGTTACACTGTGCTCTGAGGGTTTTCATGTTTCTTTGTAGCTGCTTGAGGTTATAACTTTTTATGTTTACGATACAAACGGCACTATTGAAGGTTGGACCGCTTTTTGAGGTTGGACAGGACCCACTGGATAGACGTGTTCCTCCACCGAGCCAAATGTTCCTCTCTGCAGCTCCACCTATAATGAGACCTCCGAAAAACACAGAAATGAACACAACGTTTTGTTATTGCACGAGCTCAAACAGCTCGAAAGGTATGTGAAGCTTAAATGCATAATCCATTAAAAATGGAGTTTAAAGGGTGTTTCGTTATGTTTTTTTGCCCCGAAATACCCGTTTCCAACGTTATTGTGACTATGACATTAATCCCCCCGACTTTTTGTCCCTTTCCGCTTGGTTTTTATTACTTGCTGAAAATCTTTGCCTGTGCACATCCCTGTGGACGACGTCTCCTGGTCCCGCGTGGCCCCTTTCATTAACGTTTTTTTATGATTGATTGTTTTTTTATGATAAAGCGCTGAGTACACCTGTTACTGCTACATAAATATACATACACTGTATAACTACTGCACTTACTGCACCTCCCTCTACTGTAATGTAACCTGTAAAGCACTGAGTACACCTGTTACTGCTATATAAATATACACTGTATAACTACTGCACTTACTGCATCTCCCCTACTGTAATGTAACATGTAAAGTGCTGAGTACACCTGTTACTGCTATATAAAAATACACTGTATAACTACTGCACTTACTGCATCTCCCCTACTGTAATGTAACATGTAAAGTGCTGAGTACACCTGTTACTGCTATATAAAAATACACCGTATAACTACTGCACTTACTGCACCTCCCCTACTGTAATGTAACCTGTAAAGCGCTGAGTACACCTGTTACTGCTATATAAATATACACTGTATAACTACTGCACTTACTGCATCTCCCCTACTGTATGTACATGTAAAGTGCTGAGTACACCTGTTACTGCTATATAAAAATACACGTATAACTACTGCACTTACTGCACCTCCCCTACTGTAATGTAACCTGTAAAGCGCTGAGTACACCTATTACTGCTACATAAATATACACTGTATAACTACTGCACTTACTGCATCTCCCTCTACTGTAATGTAACCTGTAAAGCGCTGAGTACACCTGTTACTGCTATATAAATATACACTGTATAACTACTGCACTTACTGCATCTCCCCTACTGTAATGTAACATGTAAAGTGCTGAGTACACCTGTTACTGCTATATAAAAATACACCGTATAACTACTGCACTTACTGCACCTCCCCTACTGTAATGTAACCTGTAAAGCGCTGAGTACACCTATTACTGCTACATAAATATACACTGTATAACTACTGCACTTACTGCATCTCCCTCTACTGTAATGTAACCTGTAAAGTGCTGAGTACATCTGTTACTGCTATATAAATATACACTGTGTAACTACTGCACTTACTGCACCTCCCCAACTGTAATGTAACCTGTAAAGCGCTGAGTACACCTGTTACTGCTATATAAATATACACACACCGTATAACTACTGCACTTACTGCACCTCTCTCTACTGTAATGTAACCTGTAAAGCGCTGAGTACACCTGTTACTGCTATATAAATATACACACACCGTATAACTACTGCACTTACTGCACCTCCCCTACTGTAATGTAACATGTAAAGCGCTGAGTACACCTGTTACTGCTATATAAATATACATACACTGTATAACTACTGCACTTACTGCACCTCCCTCTACTGTAATGTAACCTGTAAAGCGCTGAGTACACCTGTTACTGCTATATAAATATACATACACTGTATAACTACTGCACTTACTGCACCTCCCTCTACTGTAATGTAACCTGTAAAGCGCTGAGTACACCTGTTACTGCTATATAAATATACACTGTATAACTACTGCACTTACTGCACCTCCCTCTACTGTAATGTAACATGTAAAGCACTGAGTACACCTGTTACTGCTACATAAATATACACTGAATAACTACTGCACTTACTGCACCTCCCCCTACTGTAATGTAACATGTAAAGTGCTGAGCACACCTGTTATTGCTATATTAATAAAATATATACAGTATAACTACTGCTCTTACTGTACTATTGTAATGCAACCTGTGTTGATGTTTTCTGCAACGTGTGTAGGTCACATGACAATGAGCTTCTTTATATAACATTAGCTTAACGTTGGGTGGGTGGTGCAAGAAATGTGCAGTGGGGTCTCATGGAGTGAGCTGATAGGCTTCTCTATAGTAATGCGTTTTCAGAGACTTCTTGAAGGACTAGAGAGACGGGAAGAGTCTGATGTTGCGGGGGAGGGAGTTCCATAGGAAGGGTGCAGCTCGAAAGAAGTCCTGAAGGCGAAAGTTGGGGGTGTGGGTACGAGAGTAAGAGGGAGAATCTGGGATCTCTTAAGGCCAGAGAGACGGAGGTTACAGTAGTCGAGGTGGGAGATAATAAGAGCTTGGATGAGCATTTTACTAGAATCTGGATTAAGAAAGGGACGGATACGTGCAATGTTTTTTAGGTGGAAGTAGCAAGATTTGGTGAGTGACTGAATGTGAGCAGTAAAGGATAGATTGGAGTCCAAGAGGACCCTGAGGCAACAAGCCTGAGAGGTAGAAGTAATGGTGGCACCATTCATCGGAAGAGAAATGGGCGCAGGAATGGAGGTTTTAGAGGGAGGGAAGACGAGAAGTTTAGTTTTCGAGAGGTTGAGATTTAGGAAATGGAAAGGCATCCAGTTGGAGACAGCCGACAGGCCAGCAGTAACACGGTCCAACACCGGAGGAGAGAGATCGGGAGAAGAAAGGTAGATTTGGGTGTCATCAGCATAGAGGTGATATTGGAATCCATAGGAAGAGATGAGGTTGTCCAAAGAGACGGTATAGAGCGAGAAGAGTAGGGGACCAAGAACAGAGCCTTGAGGTACCCCAACTGAAAAAGGAACTAGTGGTGAAGAGACACCAGTGAAGGAGGGAAAAGAGATATAGGAAGAGGACCTGGAGAGAGCGGTGTCGCTGAAGCCAAGTTGACGCAGCGTGAGGAGCAGGAGAGGGTGATCACCAGTGTCAAATACAGCAGAAAGATCAAGAAGAATAAGGAGGGAGAAGTGACCTTTGCTTTTAGCGGCAGCTAAATCATTAGTCACCTTGGTCAGAGCCGTCTCAGTAGATTGTTGGGAGCGAAAGCCAGACTGGTGCGGATCAAGTAGAGTTATCAGCAAGAAAACTGGTGAGCTGGGTATAGACCAAATGTTCTAGGATTTTGGAGGTAAAGCGGAAGCAGAGAGATGGGACAGTAGTTCAAGAGGGAGTACTTTCAAGAGATGCTTTTTTAGAATGGGGTGATCACAGCATGTTTGAATACAGAGGAGGATATTCCAGAGGAGAGGGAGAGGTTAAAAATATGTGTCAAAGCAGGGACAGTAACTGGTAGGACAGACCGAATAAGGTGTGAGGGGTTAGGATCAAGTGGACAGGTGGTCGGGTAGGAGGACATAAGAAGTTCTGTTGCATCCTCCTCCGAGACTGTAGAAAAGGAAGACATAGTAGAAGAGGGGGCAGGGAGTGAGGGAGTCAATGTGGTAGAATGGTTAAAGGAGGAGGAGGGCAGTGAATGCAGCAGCATTGTTTGTTTTATATTTAATAGCATATATTGCCTCTGCTGTAGAACAGAAAAAAATATTTTGCCTTTACTTTTTCAATTTTTTTACACACACATGATCATGTTTGGTATCAATGTAAAGAGTAGACTCTGACCTTTCCAATGAAACTCACTTAACCTTGTGCGGTGTACAATTCAGGGATGCATGTTCCAAAGTCCCCATGTCTGTCCTCACTGCAGCGCCACGGTCTAGGTTGTGACTTAAACAATGCATTGCTTCACCAGATACACACTTGCTGGCAGTATGGTAAATGAGGTGAGTTAGTGCAGCATCGCTGTTCACTTTACAATTATAAATTAAATAATAGTGCCGTGTTAGAAAGAAAAAACAAAGAGAAAAATAATATTTTAATAGATATTAATATTCTTACATAAATCTAATCTGGTTATATTTCATATCAATTGAAAGGCTAAAAGCTGACCTTTCCAATGATACCTCATATGTCCCTCTAGCCCTTAGGGCTCCGAAGATACAGTAGTCTGAATTATTGCAAATTGTAAAAAAAAATATATTTTTTTTAACACACAGAGCAAGGTGTCCCCTTGTGGCAGGCGCCTGTAGGCACATGCCTACTCTGCCTAATTATAAATCCGGCCCTGGCTGCAGACTGACAAGACCTGGGTCCCCGGGCAATTAAAGATCATGGGGCCCCTCATTATGGGGCTCTGGTACGCAAGGGGGTCACCCGGCTAATTTCCACATGCAGGAGCTCATTGCTAGCGTAGAGCAGGCCTGGCCAAGTCTTAGGAGGATCCTCATAGCGCACCCTCTTAGGCCAGGGCCCTCTTAGGCCAGGGCCCTATTGCCCTAATGGTCAGTCCTCCCCTGGCCAAGGTCTTTTGTTTGCTACAAGTTTCAAGCTGTTGTACAGTATCTGCGTCAAACCTTGTAAAGTCAGTTTCTGGCTCTTTGGTAAAATCCACACAAGGTAATACAAAGCGCAAGCTCTTTAGGGTGAACTGTTTATATCGAGCGGATTGCAAGCTCCCAGAACCAGCTCGCTGGATATAAACAGATTAAAAGCACTTTAGAATAAACCATGTGATCTAAACCAGATCGAGTGGCAGACTGTTCGGAGGCGGCCGTGTGATCCTCCACAGATTGCGCGTTGGTTTGGGCAGCGTCGGACGTTAAACAGATTGCAAGATCTAAGGAGTAAAGTATTTTTAAATATGAAACAGAGCGCGAGATCCCGGCGCAGACTACTGGATGGAAAGCACATCTCCAGACCTGAAGACCTGCGTGTTTCCTACAGATTTCGTATCTTCAGAGGGTAACGCCGGATTCTGAGCAGATCGCAGGATTTGTATAGTGACTCGATGGGTCCGAACCGGAACCCAATCACTTCTCGATCCAAACTTTCCATTTCAGGTCTCTATTAATTTTCCAAACTCCATCATACGGAGACGCCACTTCCAATAATAATGACACCGTCGCCTCTCCCACCCACTGGGAGGCAATCCTTGCCGCACCCCCCCCAATTTCCACACTGTACTTGTCCTTGTGCCCCCATTTCCATGGTCTGCTTGTCCTTATCTCCCTATTTCCCTGGTGTGCTTGTCCTTATCTCCCCGTTTCCCTGGTGTGTTTGTCCTTGTGTCCCCATTTCCCTGGTGTGTTTGTCCTTGTGTCCCCATTTCCCTGGTGTGCTTGTCCTTGTCCACCACAATTTCCACACTGTGCTTGTCCTTGTGCCCCCATTTCCCTGGTGTGTTTGTCCTTGTCCCCCCATTTCCCTGATGTGCTTGTCCTTGTCTCCCCATTTCCCTGGTGTGCTTGTCCTTGTCTCCCCATTTCCCTGGTGTGCTTGTCCTTGTCTCCCCATTTCCCTGGTGTGCTTGTCCTTGTCCCCCCATTTCCCTGATGTGCTTGTCCTTGTCTCCCCATTTCCCTGGTGTGCTTGTCCTTGTCTCCCCATTTCCCTGGTGTGCTTGTCCTTGTCTCCCCATTTCCCTGATGTGCTTGTCCTTGTCTCCCCATTTCCCTGGTGTGCTTGTCCTTGTCTCCCCATTTCCCTGATGTGCTTGTCCTTGTCTCCCCATTTCCCTGGTTTGCTTGTCCTTGTCTCCCCATTTCCCTGATGTGCTTGTCCTTGTCTCCCCATTTCCCTGGTGTGCTTGTCCTTGTGCCCCCATTTCCCTGGTGTGTTTGTCCTTGTCTCCCCATTTCCCTGGTGTGCTTGTCCTTGTCTCCCCATTTCCCTGGTGTGCTTGTCCTTGTCACCCCATTTACCTGGTGTGCTTGTCCTTGTCTCCCCATTTCCCTGGTGTGCTTGTCATTGTCACCCCATTTCCCTGGTGTGCTTGTCCTTGTCACCCCATTTCCCTGGTGTGTTTGTCCTTGTCACCCCATTTCCCTGGTGTGCTTGTCCTTGTCACCCCATTTCCCTGGTGTGCTTGTCCTTGTCACCCCATTTCCCTGGTGTGTTTGTCCTTGCCTCCCTCTCTTCCAGTAGGGGTTATTCAAAGACTGCCAAACTTGCCACCAAATTGCACCCAATGGTGAATTTCCCCATATGGTGCAATTTTGTGGTATTTCGGCCATTCAGACAGCTGGCAATTCACCAAATATTAATGAACTGACAGCGAAATACAGTGCAATTCGGCGACCTTCTTCTGCGGCAGTGAAATTCCCCAATGAGAAGTAAAGATTAATCTATTCACAGACACCGAACAGCAGAGAAATGTCAGTGAAATGCCCAGATTTTAAAAGGCGAATCCCATAGGTTTCAATGTAATTTTTTTTAAAATTTTTTTAAAATTAAATTTTTTTTATGCAACCGTTTATTCTTTTCATTTGGAGCAAAACGTCTTTTTTATTAATTTAGTTTTTAGAATCTTTCAGGAATTTTTCTGGATCTTTTCTGCAAAATGTTTGACTCCAATTTTTTTTAAAGTTTTCTCTTTATATTCGTTATTGTTATTTATAGGACCTTATATATTATATTTCCAAACATTTTCATGCATTTTTTGTTTTTTTTAAATGCCTTTTAATAATTTTTTTTTTTTTTACCCCTGTGCGGCGGCTGTTTGGCGGGTGATCAGACTTTTTTTCTGCGGCGTTGGCAGATTGTCGGCTGTGTTTGGCAAGTTGTGGCTACATTCGACGGTCTGTTCAGCGGCATTCAGCGTATCGTCGTCTGCGTTTAGTGATTCGCGGTTGTGTTCGGCAGTCTGTTCGGTGGTCTGGTCAGCGGGTCATAGGATACGTTTGGCGGTTTATGGATACTTTCTGCGGGCGGCGTTCCGTGGATCGTCGGCTGCTTTTAACGGTTGCATTCAATGGTATGTTTGGTGGTGTGTCCGGCAGTCTGTTTGATGATCTGTTTGGCAGTCTCTTCAGTGGTCTGTTCTGTGGCATTCGGTGGATCGTCGGCTTCATTTAGCGGCTTGCGGTTGCGTTCAACGGTTTGTTCGGCGGTCTGTTCGATGGGCTGTTCGGCATGTCGTCAGATGTGTTTAGCGTTTTGCAGTTGCGTTCGACGGTCTGTTCGGCGGGTCATCAGATGTGTTTAGCGGTTTGCGTTCGACAGTCTGTTTGGCAGGTCGTCAGATGTGTTTAGTGCTTTGCGGTTGCGTTCGACGTTCTGTTCGGCGGGTCGTCAGATGTGTTTAGCGCTTTGCGGTTGTGTTCGAACGGCCTGTTCGGCAGGTCATTGGATGCGTTTGGTGGTTTGTGGATACATTCTGTGGTCTGTTCAGCTGAGTTCGCCGGACCGTCAGCTGTGTTCGACGGGTTTATCGGCGGCGTTCGGTGGATCCCTTTGGTGCACTTCGGGGACTTTGTGGTGAATAGTGAATTCATGGCAGGGTCAGCGAACTTGAATCGCACCGAAGTGCGCCGAATGAAAGAGCACCATGCAGGCCCCGGACAGAACTGCAGGCCCTAGGCGACTGTCTAGACTGCCATGTCCTGGATGATCTGTCTCTGGGGTGGAAATTATAAGCAGTTTCCGCAGGATGAAGTCGCAAATTAATACACATTTTTACGATCTCTTTTATTTCATCAATAAGTCTAATAATAACTATTTTATGATTTGGTCAGATCCTCCAGCCCGGCCCCCGGCCCCCGTCCCTGTAATTATTTTCCATGGAGTCTTATTCCGCGCATATCTCAATGCTTCCAGCTCCGTGAGGTTTTGCCGTATTGAACGGGTCAACTTTTGCCCTCAGAAACTGGAGACTCAGCCACACTCATCCTCGAAATTACTGGCCCCGCGGGATCGCTCCGTACACTTAATATTCAGCAACAATTTTAATAAAACGAAAAGGGGGAAAAAAGAAGCCGTGGAGGCCATGATGTTTCATTTATAAAGTGCATTAACATACATCCCAGGAATTCTGTCCGTGATAAGTCAGACCCAAGGGGGTCAATTCAGTGGGATGGAAAATAGTTTTTGGGTCTGACCTCTGCTGGAAATAACAAAAGCAGATATATTTAGTAGCTGAAAAAAGATTAGACGCGTGTTTTCATTCCCAAGGTATAAATTATTATTTTTTTTTGTACTACTTTATTGCATAATAAGAAATTACAGTGAAACAGTATAAAACATTGTTACCACTGGCGTGGGTTAATGGCTGGTGCCTTGCCTTTGGGTGGAGTGACCAGGACGCACTCTCAGGGACGCGCACTTTGGGGGCCTGCGCCACAACTGACACCCAGCCTATCTATGGTGAAGTGTTGAGGGTTGTGTCTGGGGGAGTCAAGGGGATAAGGAGTGTCTATTAGACCTGTGCACAGAGGATTTTAGTTTCGGAATCTTCCGTACCGTTTTTTTTTTCGTTTCAGGTGATTTCGGGCCATTTTAAACTGTTTTTTTTCTCGTTTCGGGTCGTTCGATATTTTCACTGCAATTCGTAATTTCGGACAGATCTGAAATATTGGATCCTCTGATATCGTTTTCAGATCATTTCGGTTTTCGGATCCGATAATTTCGAATCGGATCCGATTCATGATCATTTTCGAAACGCAGTTTGCAAAAAAGCCATTGAACGAACACTTTATGGCCAGGGTCAGACTAACGCATTTTTGACGTCTACCGTCAAAATGTGCGTTGATGCGTGCGAATGCATTTTTTTACGGAATACGCGAAAGCGGCAGACGATGCGCAATTCTGGACGTATTTCATGACGGAACTGTAAAAAAAAGGAAAATCTGATGAATCTAATTAATTGATGAATGAAAAACATAAGGGGTAGGGTTATAAAAAGGCATTTTGGGGATGGTGGCGTTTTTCAAAGATGGATCCAGTACAAGTCTTTGTGTTTGCTGCAATGGGGTACCTGTACCTTAAGAGGAAGAGAAAGCGGCAAACCTGGGTTCATCAAATTAACGCTGCCAGACCCACGCATGGACACTTTGTGATGCTGTACAGGCCACTGCGAGAGAGGGACCCCGTGAAGTTTTTCAACTACATGCGGATGTGCATCCCCTCCTTTGACGAACTGTTGTCGCGGGTACGCGAGCCGCTGACCAAGAGGGACACCAACTTGAGGGCCGCCATACCACCGGAGGAGATGCTGGTCATCACTTTGCGGTACGTACTGTCAAACACCTGCATACATGACATCGCTGCCAGTCACCTGACATGAGTGCATCATGTCTGTAGTCACATGCCCACTGTCACATGCATACACACACACACACACAGGCATCACATCACACGTACATAATCATAAATGACTCTGACAACAATGTAGACCAAAATAATTATATAATATGAAACATATGAAATAAAATAACAGTAATATATTCTCGACATATATTATAACTTGTCAACTGAAGGTCAGGCTATATTAAACATCAAACCAAATAACACATCATGACAAACCAAAATAAAACATATCCATGACATGTATCACAGATCATGATACCGACGAGCATCTGGGTCATGAGGGCCGGTGGTGTGGCTAGAGCAGGACTCCGACTCTGTGTGTGGCCTGGCTACAGGGGGCATGGCTGGGTGGGTGGACAGCACCTCACTGGGGAGGGAAGAACTACTGGCATTGGCGGATTGTGGCACAGCATTGTAACCGGCTGCGTGATGGGGACGGGAAAGGATGTCGTCCAATATAGCCAGAGATCTGCGCCGGTACTCCACCTTCTCAGCCTCGCTCATCTGGTTGAGGAGGGACAGACAGGAATTAAAGAATGACATGTCCTCGGAGTCCGCAAGCATGCAGCTTTGGTGTGGATGGTTAGTTTGAACCTCCATGAAGGTAACCATGGCCTGCTCCAGGTCTGTAGCTGGTGCCCTTCTCCTCTGTGCAGGTCTGGTGCTGACTGTTGGTGCCGTACCTGCCACCTGTCCTGTCTCCACATCCTCCTCCAGTTGCGACTCTGCACCACCCCGGTTCACCTCCTCCTGGCAGCTGGCAGAACCTCCTGGCACCATGTGTTGGACCTGTGAGCCGGAGGTCGATGGCTGGTCGATGCTGCTGACGCTACTTCGCGGCTCCTGGGTCCTCCGGAGGAACGACATTTGCTCCGTGTAGATATATCCACGGACCTTCTTGGAGCCAGCTCCAGAGCGCGCAGCCATGGCTTGCTTCTTCTGCACAGGCGTATAGTTGTCGTGTACTGTTCGCCATTTGTTCATTGCCTCTTGTGCTGCAAAACATGATGAGTGTGACATTAGCTTGGGTTCATGGTATGTGATCATAATCAAACATTTTTGTTTTGTCTTCTAGGTATCTTGCTAGTGGATGCAGTTTGAAGGATCTGCATTACAACTTCCGCATTGGCAGATCAACAGCTGGTGAGATCGTTCGCAAGGTGTGCCAAACAATATGGGAAACCATGAAGCAGCAATGTTTGCCAACACCGACACACAAGGCATGTGTAGAAATTGCTGCAGGATTCTGGGAGAGAGCCAACTTTCCAAACTGTTTGGGAGCCGTAGATGGCAAACATGTCCGCATAGTGAAGCCACAGCAGAGTGGCTCACTGTATCAGAATTATAAACATTTCTTTTCCATTGGCCTACTGGCGGTGGCAGATGCCAACTATAGTTTTGTGTATGTGGATGTCGGTTCATACGGCAAGGACTCTGACTCCACACTGTTCAGGAACTCAACACTGTGGAATGAAATTGAGAGTGGGACCCTGAACATCCCCAGACCCGCACCTTTGCCTGGCAGTGACGTGGCAGTCCCCTATGCCTTCGTGGGTGATGAAGCATTCGGCCTATCCACACACCTCCTAAGGCCCTACTCAGGGACACACCTGAATGTGAAGAAGCGAGTGTTTAATTACAGGCTGTCGCGGGGGAGACGGTATGTCGAGTGTACCTTTGGCATACTGAGCAACAAGTGGAGGATTTTACATAGACCGCTGGATGTACAAGTTGAATTCTGTGTGGATATAGTCAAATGCTGCTGCATCCTACATAATTATGTGCGTGCCAGGGATGGTTTTAATTTTGATGATACCCTCACAGTTGTGGGTCTGGAAGATGACATAATAGTGGTGAATAGACACAGCAACAGGTTTCGCGATGCTCTGTCTAATTATTTTACTAGCGATGCAGGTCAGGTGCCCTGGCAGCTGGGGAGCATTTGAGATTTCACCTCACTGAATAATTTTTTGTTCGTATTCTTATTGTGACTTACATGTATGGGATTATGAATAAAATAATCATATACTCACTCTGGATATTCTGCTCTCTCTCTGACCATGTATCATACTCAGGGTACACGACACGGGACACCACGACCCATGCGCTGGCCTTCTTCACCTTATCTTTGTACCTCTCGCAGGCCGTGTCCCATATCTCTGGATGCTCCCCCACAGCGCTGATCAGCCTCTCCACATCGATTTCTGGTCCAGACATTTTTCACACCAGTCGCAGGTACACTCCAACAAAGTCTGGAAACTTTGGCTGTTTGGACGTTTTGTAGGCCGGACAATAGCAGCGTCTGACGTCTCCTAATCACGCACACATACTATTATGCGGCCGCAGCGCACTCTGTACGTCAGTACTAGCGGTATCACGTTGGGCAAAAAATGCGTTCATTTGCCGGTTGCGTTGCGTGAACGCACTTTTGTAGGCCCGTACTGCGTATATTGTCCGTCATTGGCCGTCATTTGCTGCTACTACAGCCGTGATTTAGTGCGCCTGCACGCGCGGTCGCACTGCCTCAGTCTGACCCTAGCCTATGAAGAGTTAGGAAACCTAAAATTTTGCCCAAAAAATCCCGAAAAATGACAAAAAATAAAATAAAAATGGAGACCTGGCACACACATGTGCGGTTTCAGAACTCGCCCCTTCCGGGATAAGAAGCAATCCTCTTGGGCCATCAGGTTCACGACCAGAGGCATTGTCATATCCCCGTTACTTGCGGGTCCACGCAGGGGGCCTGGACAACCGGCGGCATCGCTGGCTGGCTGGGTGCCAGGAGTTCCGGATCGTCCTGCGTCTGGAGGAGCGGGGCTCAGCGTAGTGACGCGGAGCCGCCGGCCTTAATTGCAGGGAGCGAGAAACAGGTCGTCGCCCTGACGTGGAGTTAGTTCCCACATCGCCTGGTGTATTCCTTGAGTTTCATTGCCTTCTTTATTTCTGTCGCCTATATTGCTTGTATGAGGACCCTAATTGTTACTGACCCGGACAGACTTCTTGGCCATTCTCTTTCTAACCCCGTTTGTAGGAGTTTTGTGCCTAAATCAGACGCTGAGTATATGTTTCTCTTGTACCACGCTGTCTCAGAGTGTATGTCTGTCCTGCATAGTGTTGACTCTGAATATCAATCGATCTGCCCAGTTGACAAACCAGCACGTATGAGAACCCTGCCTGTTGTGAATCTGAATTGTGAATGTGACCAAGTATATTCTGACCCCTGCTGCAAAAAGCTCTACTCAGGCTGCTCTCCAGTTGTGGACAAGATTAACCCCTTGAGCTCCAGTATGTACTCTGTTGTGAAACCTGCTGGGTCATATTCTTTGTTGCTGGTGTGCCAGTTCTCCCTGGCTGGGAGTGATAGGGATAGTGGTCCCGACCATTCTAAGGATCAGAGGGTTAGAGTTCTGTCCATAGGGATCCTCGCCACGGTTATTGAGTGTGAGCGTGACAAGTATCTTGAGGGTCATCACAAGGCTGCTTCCTTGTCTTCACCTGTGGTCACCTGTGGCCACCAGATTCGGAGCCAGACCACTCTTCCCTCTGTTCAGTGTGAGAGCACACTAAAACTCCCTGAATTTCTCCATCAGCTCCACCATCATCCCCCGGGTAAGTGGCTGCGAGTCAGAAGACAGGCCAAGATCAGAAGACAGTTCTGGGGGCATCTCAGGAGCAAGTAAGCCATCAAACCGGGGTAGAACTGCAAGGCAGCGGGTGGGTCCCAGAGGACACCGCACACTGAGCCATAGATGCCACCGTTGGGGGAGCAACGGAGGTCCGCAGGCATGGCCAATCCTGCATGGCAGCCATCATCTGATAGGCCCAAGATTGCCACCAGGCAGGATTGGCAGGGGGGGGGGGGTTAGTAGAGTTTAAAGGGACATTCTACCCATCCCGACCACTTTATTGTTATATAGTGGTCAGGATGTGAGAAGTGCTCCCGTCTCACCCTGCACCCCGCTCCCCGCTCCCCTGATCTGGTGAAATAGCTGGGTGAAGTGCAGGACTTTCCTCAACCCTACCCAGCATCACCAGCAGCCGGGATTTTGAATTTCCCGGCTGCCGGTCACCAGATCGGTCACTAGTGATGTCACACACTGAGAGTGGCCGACATCACCCTCTGAGACCAATCGCTGCAGCGAGCGTTCTCTGAGAGGCAGCCAATGGATCAGATCTGTGCATGCGCGTGCAGCTCCGACCCAACGCTCTGAGCAGGCGCTGCGGAACTTGTGTAGGTAAAGTGTGTGAGTCCTGTAGCGCTGCACAATTTGCGTTTTTTTCCTACGCTACGCAAGTAGTATAGAAGCGCAAACTGTGCAGAAGAAACTTCAGGGACTTCCGAGTTTGAGAGTCCTTGAGCTGAAGAGGAGGAGCTGCACGTGGCGCGGGAGAAAAGGTGAGTAAAATCACCCCAAAGGAAATAATAAATAAATTATTGGGCAGAAGCTGTCAGCAGGATCTGCCGGACTAATTAAGTGCAAAAAAAGGGAACTTTAATTTTTAATAGAGTGTTTCTTTAATCACAACAGACCACGAGCGGATTAAATAATAATCACCGTTAAACACAATGATTTATCTTCCTTTGGTTATTAAATGTTTTTGGTTTTTTTACATCAAAAGCTTTGCTTGTTTTTTTTTTTAAATATAAATGTTTTTATAAAGCCTTTGTTTTATTTTAATTTTTTTGGACACATTCCCGAGAAACATTACTTGAGCAGGAACGTAATAAAATAAGAGAATATAAAAAAAACACACGCGCACAATAAACATGGCGGTGGCACGAAATGGGAAGAACTGTAAAGGTTAAAGAGATAAGTCACGGCGGAATGAATCGAGGACTATTACAAAAAGAAAACAGGTTACGGCGAAATGAAAATATTGATGCGCTCGCTTCCATTGACCCATTTTTTGGTATGCGGCGGGGTGCATCGCGCTGTTTGTTGTTTTAACGGGAATGTTTCTGTTTTTCATATATGGCGCTAATTTACTGCAGGAATGCAGAACCTTTGGCAGTTTGATCTACTCCAAAATACGCTGGAAACAATGCGCAGCTTCGGCTTCCATCGCGCGCTCGCCTTGCTCATAGCTGACTTCAGATTCTCCGCCTCTTGCTTTCACACTGGGATTTTATTTAACCGCATATTGTCCCCCGACAGACGTGATCAGGAAGCCAAGGGCTCGATTTGCTTCCCTCGATACCCGAAATCTCACGTTTCTTTTTCGGTTCAGCAGCTGCAATTAATGGTTCATCGGGATTCCGACACCTGTATTGGCTCGGTTTCTTTTGATCCCTCCTTTCCCCCCTTTTTTCATTCTGTGCCCTTGCAATTGTTTTGCTTTCATTATACGAATCATAATAAAAAAACAATCTGCTATGAACGCCTGTGCCAGACTCATACACCTCACCTCTCGCACCTCTCGCACCTCACCCCTCTGTCAATCTCTACACTGGCTCCTGTTTCCTTTAGAATCCAATTCATTATATTGATCACATACAAAGCTCTCCATAACAGCGCCACTGCCTACATCTCCTCCCTAATTAACAGGTACCTCCCATCCCGACCACTTTGCTCGGCCAATGATTTGATGCTATCGGTTCCTCATACCCATACCCCAAACTCCCGCCTTCAAGACTTCTCCCGAGCTGCTCTCTTTCTAAAAGGAACTCCCTCCCCCACAACATCAGACTTTCCCCATCTCTCCAGTCCTTCAAGAAGTCTCTGAAAACACATTACTTTAGAGAAGAGTATCGGCTCACTCCATAATCCTCCATGGTTCATATCCAGCTCCATCTTCCCACACAGCCCACATACGCCCCAATACTTCATGCTCACTGCTCGCCCAGCGTGTCACCCCTCTCCTCTTAGATTGTAAGCTCTTGAGCAGGGTCCTCTCTGCTACTGTTCTGTGCGTAATGTGTATGTATATTTGTTATTCTGTCTCTCCCATTGTACAGCGCTATGGAACCTATTGGCGCTTTATAAATGCTTGTAATTGTAACTGTAACTAATTATTATAAATAAATCAGATCATGCACAGGCACTCATAACGGAAATATCAGCTTTCTCCAATCAGTTCATGTTGATATCAAAAAAATATTGTGGGCTGATATGTGTCTCTCCTTAAAAACAGGATTAGTGCGCCCCCTGTGGAGAACTGACATGCTTTTTTTTAATCTCTCTCCAGTCACCATGTAAAGTCACTGTAAACAAGCTGCAAATAGCAGCCCAAAACCGCACTGTAACAAAAAGTTCAAAAAAATTTGCTACAGAATTCCAGCAGCCAAGAAGAGAAGGCAGAACACATGGAGAGCTGTGGGGTCAGTCGCTGCTGTTCTGGGATAAGATTCAGGGGGTTATAATGAGTGTAAATCCCTGTACAGTACAGATACAAGGTGTTGCTGTAATTGCCATACACAGGCATTATGCAGGACATACAGATACAAGGTGTTGCTGTAATTGCCATACACAGGCATTATGCAGCACATACAGATACAAGGTGTTGCTGTAATTGCCATACACAGGCATTATGCGGCACATACAGATACAAGGTGTTGCTGTAATTGCCATACACAGGCATTATGCAGCACATACATATACAAGGTGTTGCTGTAATTGCCATACACAGGCATTATGCAGCACATACAGATTCAAGGTGTTGCTGTAATTGCCACACACAGGCATTATGCAGCACATACAGATACAAGGTGTTGCTGTTATTGCCACACACAGGCATTATGCAGCACATACAGATACAAGGTGTTTCTGTAATTGCCATAGACAGGCATTATGCAGCACATACAGATACAAGGTGTTGCTGTAATTGCCATACACAGGCATTATGCGGCACATACAGATACAAGGTGTTGCTGTAATTGCCATACACAGGCATTATGCAGCACATACAGATACAAGGTGTTGCTGTAATTGCCATACACAGGCATTATGCGGCACATACAGATACAAGGTGTTGCTGTAATTGCCATACACAGGCATTATGCGGCACATACAGATACAAGGTGTTGCTGTAATTGCCATACACAGGCATTATGCAGCACATACAGATACAAGGTGTTGCTGTAATTGCCATACACAGGCATTATGCAGCACATACAGATACAAGGTGTTGCTGTAATTGCCATACACAGGCATTATGCAGCACATACTGCAAAGTATACAATGAGTAATAATCTCATTCTGATCACTGCAAATCCCCATAAACAGGAGATCCCACCATTTCATTATCTGCCTGTATGCTGATAATGTAGACCCCATGTAAGTAGGAGATCTCACCATTTTATTATCCGCCTGCAGCACATTTACTGCATCTGCCTGTATGATGTTAGTGCAGACCCCGTGTAAGCAGGAGATCTTACCATTTTATTATCTGTCTGCAGCACATTTACTGACACAAAGGTAATTTCTGCCTGTATGCTGGTAACGCAGACCCCGTGGGATATTGTGCCAGATAAGGGACACCATCTAGAGTTTCAAAACTTTTATCCCAGCAAGATCTCTGTAAAGGATAAACGAATACATGAACAATTTTTTTTTTGTCTTTTAACTATAAGGTTTTTATTGTGGTAGTGAAATTCGGCGTTTATATATATATTGTTCTACTTTAAATAATAAATATACATTTTTTTAATACATGAACAATTAATCTAGGATCAACAATTTCTCTGTGAAATTTCTATTTTATCCTATATTTTTTTTTTTTTTTTTTTTGAGAAAGTCTTTTACCAGGAAGGATACATTGAGATTTCTCTCGTTTTCAAGTATGTCCTGGGTGGCGATTGTTAACTTTACTTCCCGTGCTTCAAACAAATGTTTTGAATAAAACGTTTCAACAAAAAGTGCATGTCAGTGAAGGGGTTAATATTTAGTGTAAAAAGCTTTATCTCACACAAACTGGTTAAAAGCTAGGCTTGTGCACCGATTTTTTTTTCGGTTCGATTCGATTTGATTTTTTGGATTTTCAAACTTTTCGATTCGGCTCGTTTCAACCGATTTCTGTTTCGATTCGGTTCGGCTCGACTCGTTTTTCGTGTACACTTTTTTTTCGGAATATCGACCATTTTTCGTATTTTCGTGTCACTTTGCTCGTTTTTTGTATCGACTTTTCGTGATTTCGGAAATTTTCGCTTTTCGGAATTGTAGATGTTTTCGGAATATCGACCATTTTTCGTATTTTCGTGTCACTTTGCTCGTTTTTTGTATCGACTTTTCGTGATTTCGGAAATTTTCGTTTTTTTGGAACGTCTGTTCTCCTCGTTTCAAAGCAATAAATTTCGATTTGACACATTTCAAGTCCATTCGAAAATTCCGAAAATATTTCGTTTCGGCTCGGAAAACTTTTCGCATCTGCCATTTTCAGATCTAAAAATTTTCGGAAAATCGGCCGCATCCGAAAACACGAATCGGGAAATTTCGTGAAAATTCCGAAATTCCGAAACCCGAAACGCACATCCCTATTAAAAGCCTAAAAGGCAGGAGACGGCTACTGGCTGAATACAGACAAACAATAGAACCAGGCAGGAGAAGATGAAGACACCACTCGGCTGGGCAGGGATTCTCTATAGCTATAAGTGGATCTATCTAGAAATGACACTGCACGGCCCTATCATAATGTCAAGGGTTAAGGGGCGACCCAACACACAGATACCCAGCAGCACACTGAAAGACCCTAAACTGACAGGCCGGTCCTTAGAACGGCCGGATCTATTCCAAGGACAGGAAATAATTCTGCTGGGTGCAGCACAACACTATATACAGACAAGGTAATAAGCAGGGTCAATATACTGAACGATGCCTGGTGCAATGAGGGTTAATACAGAGGCAAGGTCAGTAAACAAGAACAAGGTTTGGTACACAGATAATTCACACAGAGGCAGAAAGGGTTAAGACTGAAAGGCAAGGTCTCAGAACTAGCAGGGTCGGTACACGGAATGAACACAGGGACAGGAAGGGTTAAGGCACAAGCAAATACAAGGAAACTGGGTAAAATGAATTATAAGCCAGAGGAGCAGGCAACGACGGGGTTAATAAAACAAATAGAAGTCAAGGGAAACAGGGAACCAAATAAACGAAGAACCAAAGGCAAGGATAGAGCGCAAGCGGAGGTATGGACCAAACGAAATAACATCCAGGCTGGGGATTCAGTGACAGAGCATTGCCCTTAAATAGCTGCTGCACAGGAGGATTGTGGGCTGAAGGCTGCGAGAAAATACCAGACCGCACGAATGGCAGTGCATGAACTAACAGGGTTATTCAAAGAGAATAGAAAAGTCACTTTTCGTTCTCTTCAATTCTGCACGATTTGGCGATCCCATTTCGGCGACTCTGCGGTGTATTCAGCAAGCACCACAGGGCCGTCGTAGTGCAGGGAAAAGCCGCCGAAAACGGAACACTCACCACAAAACCCAGACGAATGTACACCGAAACCTGCAAAAAACATCTGGATTAACCCCGCCGAATTCCCCGGAGAAACCCGAGCAGCCACCAATCACAGCGCAGATCAGCCGCCGGAAAAACCCAACACCTCAGACGAATGGAGTGAAAAGAAAAACCAGTACGCTTGAATGTTTGAAAAGTAAAACTACAGAATGAAAATGTCTGGAATTTACATATAATGAATGATAATAAAAAGGGCTGTTACAGAAAAAAGAAAAAACGATTTAACAAAAAAAAAACACAAAAAAAACATTTTGCAAAAAAATCCCGAAAAATTCCTAAAAGATCCTAAAAAATCTATAAATGAAGAAACCTTTTACTGCAGAATATTATAATAAACAGTTTATTAGATATTGAATTAAAATGGGAATATTTTTAACATTGAAGCCTATGGGATTCCCGGATTCCCTGAATAAATCTGCCGCATGCAGCAAACGAATGGCAGGGCAATTCGGCAACTTTTCACTGCTGGCTTTTGTTCTCTGAATAGATGAAGCAGTGCTTCTCTATGGGGAATCACTGCCCTCGAACAGGCACCGAACAGGCACTGTATGTGCAGGCAATTCGCCAGGATTTGCCGAATTACCTGCTCTCTGGATAGCCGAATGGCCAGGAAAGGTAAGTGTACCCTGAATTTCACTGTTCGGCTACCTTTCACCAGCAATTTGGATCTCTTTGAATAACCCTGTGTGTGACAGCCTGTGTATCAGCTTAACCACCGGATTAGCTGGCCCTCCTGTGGGCTCCAGCGCTGGAAGCATGACAGGCATCTAGAGTTTAGAACCTTTCATCCCAGCAATATTTCTGTAACGGATAAACAAATACACGAGGAATTAAACGGAGAAAAATTAACATTATTTTAATATTTTTAGCTTCCTCAGAACAACAATTTCTTTGGGAAATTCCTATTTTACACCACATTTAATTGTTAACTTCACGCTTCGTGTTTCAAATAAATATTATGATTTTTTTTCCAGCAAAAAGCACTTGGAAGGTGTTAATAACTGAAAGTGTGCACTGTTACAAAGCTGATGAATGCTTCTATCCAACCAAGAGAGTGGGAGTCGAGCAGACCTTATTGACCTCTCTACTGGTGGATCCGAGGTCCTATTAACACTTTACCTTGTTAACCTCAATATTAATGGAACCACTGGGTAAGCTCTAGGTTTCTACGTTGGCAACTAGGCCAAAAAAATCCATTGTCCGCTGGTCGACCGTTATAGTTACTGATGTCATCAAATCAAACATGAAATAATGGCTGGATTGAGTAGGTTCCGGCTGGATGGAGTAGAGGTAACATCACTGCTCTATAACCGTGGAGACACAGGTTGGAATCCTAGCCAGAGCACCTCTCCTGTAAGTGTCCTTGGGCGAGACACCTAATGGTATATACTTGCCTAACACACAATATCTGCTGTGGAGTCCAGTGGTAACGTCTCTACCCTTCAACCGTGGAGAAGCAAGTCAAATCCCACTCAACACATCCCTCCAATACAACTGTGGAGAAGCAAGTCTCGACTTTAGGAGAAGCAGGTTCAACCTAACCACCAGGTCGCTGCTCTACAATCATGGAAAGATGACTCGATCCCACTCAGAAGACGCCACCAGCGAGTGTCCTTGGGCAAAACACCTAATGATATGGATGCGCCAACCCCACAAAATACTTGTACATCTCATAGATTGTAAGTTCCTTTGGGAACAGGATCCCCTGAATCAGGCCGTATCATCCATGTGTGGTATTATAATGTATTAACCCCTTGTACACTGATCTTGTAAAGCGCTGCGGAATATGTGGCGCTTTATAAATAAAGGATAAACGACAACTGATACGATCAGCTGAAACATAACATTCCATAAAGGAACCCTAAATGTGAAGTGTCCCAGAAAGGCCTTCACTAGAACTGGAGGAAAAGGTTGTCCGCAGCCAACGCAGAAGATCAGACGTGGTAGAGAAATGCTTGATATAGTCAAGAGGGGTCATTACTGGTGCAACAAAGTATGGTAACATTGTAACCGTAGCAACGGGGTATAACTTACACCAGCCAGGGGGCTCTGCAATTCTTCACCCTGGCGTTTCTCGACCTTGAACTGTTGATTTAATGATATTGGGGCATAAATATTTAGGAACAGTTTAGCTGTGTGAGGAATGGTAGCGGGACAGGGACCCCTTACATACACAGGTCACCTCCAATAAGGGACCATAAATCTAACGGATGAAACAAAGCAAGATTTTTACCACTTCCAACCTCGCCCCCCCCCACCCAACCCAACCCAACCCAACCCCCCCCCCCTCGCTGTATATTTCCAAGACACACAAACAATTTGCAGGTTTTAAAATATAGCCGAGAACATTACAAGTAATCAGATCTGGAGCGGGTCAGCAGTGCAAACTTTTTAAGACTAATGTTTATTTAGAAAGGTGAGTGATGTCTCTGTTGCTTTTCTTGTGTCACTGTGCCAAAATCTTAATGACTTTACCAGACCCTCTGGAGCAAAAGAATTACCGATTTTTTTTTTTTTTTTTTTTTTTTAAAAAGCGGGAAGACCACCGCAGGAAAATAGCAAATTCTAGAATAAACATTTAGCCAAAGGAGAAGAAAAAAAAGAAAAAAAGAACATACAACACAAACACACGCACAGGCATATAGACAAAGAGAGACACGCACGCGCATTACAATACTGGTTTTATAGTTAAGATAAACGTTCCTTGGAAAGGAATGAACCGTAATTAAGGGAACTGCGGTATAAACCAAATAATTAAAAAGTATTTTTATATATATATTGTGGATCTAGCGCAATATAATACAAAATGGAAAAAGAAAAGCCTCAATAATTTGTAAAATGTTAATATTTATGTAGGGATTTGGGGAAACAGATTAAAATTTGAGCCGAAGAACAAGTTAATGTCTTTTTAATAAAATAAAGACCGGTGACACGGATTCTGACATAGTTAAGTAAATATTTGAAAGTATGTCTCATGCCGTAATTGATTGGGGATTATTTTTTGGATGGTGAGGGTAGAGGGGGGGGAGGGGCGAGGGGGCTATAGAAGGGTATTAATGTGTCTATTTAACTGGCAGACTCATCAGAAAATTCAAGGATCTTCGCCTTCTTCCAACAAAAGATCTGCATGGAAAATCGATGGCTAACACCGGGCTCTCGCGGAAATCTCTCTTTTGAATTATCGAGCATGAGACAATGTGAATAAAATGAAGGTTTGAGAGGAGGGTTCGTCCGTTATGCTCTGAAGGACCCTGACAAAGTAGATTTTTTTTCCGACTAGCCCAAATATTAGGAAAATTAAAAATACCGTTCTGTGGGTGAAATTAAATTTGATGGATGTTGCATATTTTTGGCAACAAAGAAAATGAAATTAAATGAAAGAAAAATATCCCTGTGGGTAAATGATACAGTATCTGAGAATGTAAATAATGTTAAATGTAACTTGTGCAAAATAGCAACATTTTATAACATACGATTTTTACTCCTTCACTACCAAGTGCTTTTCGTCTGAACATTTTTATCGTAACGTTGATTTGAAACATAGGATACAAAGCTATCAATTAAATATAGGGAAAAATAGAAATATTGCCGATAAATTATGTGTTTCTGAGATTAATTATTTACATATTATTTTATCCTTTACAGAACTGTTGCTGGGATGAAAGGTACTAAACTCTAGATGGCGTCTCCTATCTGGCACAGTGTTACACGGAGTCTGCATTATCGGCATACAGGCAGAAGCAGTAAATGTGTTGCAGACAGATAATGAAATGGTGAGATCTCCTGCTTACACGGGGTCTACATTATCAACATGCAGGCAGATGCAGTAAATGTGGTACAGACAGATAATAACATGGTGATGTCACGGTGGCAGTACCACCAGGCACGCACCACCCTATACTTGCCCTCCGATCCTTGGAAGTGGTCGGTCTGTATATATATCCCTAGGAATATAACTCGCAGGAAGGTGAGGCCTTGGTTCCTGAGAGAAGCCCCTATATGCAGAGATGCAGGGTAAACTGCAAGGACAGGTGAAAGCAAAGGGTTAACAAAAGACCTCTGTACGGCAATACCAAAGATTCCCTGCACTGAAAGACCGGTCTTTAGGATAGCCGGATCTAAACTAAAGGAAAGTATTACCTTGAAGCCGTACAGAGTCTTTTGTTATATGCAGATGACAGGGTTACCTGGAAACGGTACAGGCAAGGAATATAGCATAGAATAGTCATAGAGGAAAGCCAAAGGTCATAACCAGAGAGAGTACGTCATACAGGATACAGGAATCAGAACCAGAAGGGAAGTCAGCCAAGCCAAAATCAGTAACCGGGGAATCAGAATGGAACATAAACAGCAAACCAAAATACAGCAATAGACAGAACTAAATACACAGAAGGAACTGACATAAACTGGAAAAGAAATAAGAGGCAATAACTGAACCAGGATTAACAAACGGAGGATATCAGGAACACAGCAAGGAGCTTTCAGGACACAGGATGCAAGGAGACCAGGCAAAGGAAAATGACCCAGCAATGTCTTATGGGTACATAGCTCTAATATAGGCAGGGGAATCAGGGCAAGGATCAACAGGTGAGCAGCACACAGAACACCAATTAACCCCTGGGAAGCCACCCAGGAATTGGCAGCAACAGAAACACAAGGGAAAAAACATATATACAAATACAGAGGGCAGGAAGACAGATTTTCCAGCACAGAACGTGACAGGTGAGATCTCCTGCTTATGGGGATTTGTAGTGATCAGAATGAGATTATTAGCAATGCAATATCTGTATGTGCTGCATAATGCCTGTGTATGGCAATTACAGCAACACCTTGTATCTGTATGTGCTGCATAATGCCTGTGTATGGCAATTACAGCAACACCTTGTATCTGTATGTGCTGCATAATGCCTGTGTATGGCAATTACATAAACACCTTGTGTCTGTATGTGCTGCATAATGCCTGTGTATGGCAATTACAGCAACACCTTGTATCTGTATGTGCTGCATACTGCCTGTGTATGGCAATTACAGCAACACCTTGTATCTGTATGTGCTGCATAATGCCTGTGTATGGTAATTACAGCAACACCTTGTATCTGTATGTGCTGCATAATGCCTGTGTATGGCAATTACATAAACACCTTGTGTCTGTATGTGCTGCATAATGCCTGTGTATGGCAATTACAGCAGCACCTTGTATCTGTATGTGCTGCATAATGCCTGTGTATGGTAATTACAGCAACACCTTGTATCTGTATGTGCTGCATAATGCCTGTGTATGGCAATTACAGCAACACCTTGTATCTGTATGTGCTGCATAATGCCTGTGTATGGCAATTACAGCAACACCTTGTATCTGTATGTGCGCATAATGCCTGTGTATGGCAATTACAGCAACACCTTGTATCTGTATGTGCTGCATAATGCCTGTGTATGGCAAGTACAGCAACACCTTGTATCTGTATGTGCTGCATAATGCCTGTGTATGGCAATTACAGCAACACCTTGTATCTGTATGTGCTGCATAATGCCTGTGTGTGGCAATTACAGCAACACCTTGTATCTGTATGTGCCGCATAATGCCTGTGTATGGCAATTACAGCAACACCTTGTATCTGTGCTGCATAATGCCTGTGTGTGGCAAGTACAGCAACACCTTGTATCTGTATGTGCTGCATAATGCCTGTGTATGGCAATTACAGCAACACCTTGTATCTGTATGTGCTGCATAATGTCTGTGTATGGCAATTACAGCAACACCTTGTATCTGTATGTGCCGCATAATGCCTGTGTATTTGCCTTGGAGTTACACTTGACTCTGTTCTTTCCTTCATCCCCCACATCAAGTCTCTTTCCTCCTCCTGCCGATACCAACTGCGTAATATTTGCAGAATTCGGCCATTTCTTACCGCTGTCACCACAAAACAACTCGTACACGCCCTGGTAATCTCCCGACTTGACTATTGCAATAATCTCTTATCTGGCCTACCTCTGTCCCGCCTCTCCCCCCTACAATCCATCCTGAACGCCTCCGCCAGGCTAATTCACCTCACCCGCCGCTCTGTCTCTGCCGCTCCCCTCTGCGAGTCCCTTCACTGGCTCCCCATCCACTGCAGAATTAAGTTCAAAATCCTTATCCTTACCTACAAAACCCTCACTAACTCAGCTCCCCACTACCTGTCCTCACTAATCACCAAATACACCCCAGCCCGCTCCCTAAGGTCAAACAGTGACCTGCGCCTAGCTTCTCCCCGCATCACCTCTTCCCATGATAGACTGCAGGATTTCTCACGCGCAGCCCCCACTCTCTGGAACACTCTCCCTCGTACTGTCAGACTTTCCCCTAACTTCTCTTCCTTCAAACGCTCCCTTAAAACATTCCTATTTAGGGAAGCCTACCACCCAACTCACTGACGCAACCATCAATCACTCTCACCTTACAGTCCTCTCCTCCTGTTTCCAACCTCAACCCTCCTAGATTGTGAGTTCCTACGGGAATAGGGCTCATCTCCTCCTGTACTGTTTGTCAAATGTTGTTCAATGTATTGTAACCCTGTCTATACTGTGCTTATTGTACAGCGCTGCGGAATATGCTGGCGCTTTATAAATAAAGAATAATAATAATAATAATAATTACACCAACGCCTTGTATCTGTATGTGCTGCATAATGCCTGTGTGTGACAATTACAGCAACACCTTGTATCTGTATGTGCCGCATAATGCCTGTGTATGGCAATTACAGCAACACCTTTTATCTGTAAGTGCCGCATAATGCCTGTGTATGGCAATTACAGCAACACCTTGTATCTGTATGTGCTGCATAATGCCTGTGTATTGCAATTACAGCAACACCTTGTATCTGTATGAGCTGCATAATGCCTGTGTATGGCAATTACACCAACACCTTGTATCTGTATGTGCTGCATAATGCCTGTGTATTGCAATTACAGCAACACCTTGTATCTGTATGTGCTGCATAATGCCTGTGTATTGCAATTACAGCAACACCTTGTATCTGTATGTGCTGCATAATGCCTGTGTATGGCAATTACAGCAACACCTTGTATCTGTATGTGCTGCATAATGCCTGTGTATGGCAATTACAGCAACACCTTGTATCTGTATGTGCTGCATAATGCCTGTGTATGGCAATTACAGCAACACCTTGTATCTGTATGTGCTGCATAATGCCTGTGTATTGCAATTACAGCAACACCTTGTATCTGTATGTGCTGCATAATGCCTGTGTATGGCAATTACACCAACACCTTGTATCTGTATGTGCTGCATAATGCCTGTGTATTGCAATTACAGCAACACCTTGTATCTGTATGTGCTGCATAATGCCTGTGTATGGCAATTACAGCAACACCTTGTATCTGTATGTGCTGCATAATGCCTGTGTATGGCAATTACAGCAACACCTTGCATCTGTATGTGCTGCATAATGCCTGTGTATGGCAATTACAGCAACACCTTGTATCTGTATGTGCTGCATAATGCCTGTGTTTGAAAGGGAATGTGAAATAAATTCCTGGCGCACCTTTATGTGAAGAAAAAGTTAATTAAAGTACAATGTGTATAACACAAGTGTACATTTTAAATTGAAACAAATATTAACACAAATCAATATTTCAGACATATATATATAATTTTTTTTTTTTTAATATCTGACACTAAAGAAAACACTCCGGAAATAAAATTCAAAATAAAAATTGAATACTTATATTTTGGTGGTGATGTTTCTTCTTCTTCTCCTTAATATGGCTTTTAGAGTGTAGCTTTCTTGGTAGTAAAGCGAGATGCTGTGTGCATTCCAGGAAGGGGAAGAGGTAGACCTGATGCCATCAGGTACTGGTGAAAAATAGATCAGGCAACGGGACAAGATGCTACTAATAATTATCAAAGTTTATTCATGTAAAAATAAACCATATGGTAAAATTCAAATATATTAAAAGAGTAACCACTAAAATGAGAGCCACTCAAAACGCGTTTTCGCCTACCGGCTTCCTCAGTAAGTGTCCTCGAACAGTCTCTGATAAAAAGTATCAATGCCTGTGTATTGCAATTACAGCCACACCTTGTATCTGTACTGTACAGGGATTTACACTCATTATAACCCCCTGAATCTTATCCCTGTACAGCAGCGAGTGACCCCACAGCTCTCCTCTCCCTATATTCTGCCCTCTCTCCTTGACTGCCTAAATGCAGCAGCAAAATTTGTTAAGATTTTTGTTAGTGTGAGGTTTGGCGCTTCTGATTGCAGCTTGTTTACAGTAATACAGGGTGACTGGAGAGAGATAATACAAAAAATTACCTTTCTCCACAGGGGCATACTCATCCTGCTTTAAAGATGTGTGCAAATGAGCCGGCTGGGTGGTGTAGCGGTAACATTGCTGCTCTATAACCGTGGAGACACAGGTTGGAATCCCGTCAAGAGCGCCTCTCCAGTAAGTGTCCTTGGGCAAGACACCTAACGGTACATTCTCGCCATCCAGGACATACTTGAAAACATGAGAAATCTCTATGTATCTTTCCTGGTAAAAAGTGATTTGATATGCTAATAAGTGCTTTTCAATGTATTACAATGCAAAACCGAGTTAAATCGACTTGGGTAGTAAAAGGGTTAATCTCCTTTGGTAGTGGCCCTGTTTTATTGTATTCTGTCATGTACAGGTTAGGTGTTTTTCTTTTTTAGAAATATTGATGCAGACGTAAGTTTACGTTTGCGCATAAACATTTAAAGCTCTATCACGTGCCTTAAGCTAAAACCGGGACGCTAAGGGGACTAATTTGCATTCGCTAATCTCCCCCTAGCACCCCCATTTTACCTGTAGATTATGGGGCAGGCGTTGAGTCCAGCAGCCTGCCCCGTAGCGGCCGCTAGGGTCCAGGATGTTCGGGTCATCGCTAACAACCGTCGCGAGCATCCTCAGCATTGAGTCCGTAGGACGTGCTGCCGGGTCACATGCCCGGCAGGATCTCGACTCTCGTGAGATCCTGCTGGTCGGCGGAGTGATCGCAGAGGGAGACTGGGGACTTTTTTCTCCAGTCTCACTCTGCTCCCGACAGCCAGAAGCAGCAGATCGGGCCGCCGTTCTCACAGCGGGATGAGAGGTGAGTATTAGGTTTTTTTGGGGTTTTCAGTTGCTTCTAACTGATTCCAAAGCAGCGCAATCAGTCAGCACCAGCTCTGATCTGTAGCAAACTAATTTAGTAGCGACAGCTCTTTGTAATTAGCGCTAGGACCATGTTAAGTATAGGGAGCGCAAAGTACAGTAAGGTGGCGCAAAAAAGCGATAATACCGATGCGCTATCAGATTGATAAACGATTAGCGATCGGGAGGTGATACGGGCGTAACGCTATCACCTCAAGTAACCTAACGCTAACGGGCGTTTATGTGAGCGCTAGCGTTAGCTTTAAGGAGGTGATAGGGCCCTTAGTGGTTTAATTGCAAAATCTATCAGGGTTATTCAAAGAGATCCGAATTGCTGGCGAAAGGTAACCAAACGCTGAAATTCATCGCTCGGCTACCTTTCCTGGCCATTCGGCTATTCAGAGAGCAGGCAGTTTGCCAAATGTTGGCGAATTGCCTGCACATACGGTGCCTGTTCGGTGTCTGTTCGAGGGCAGTGAAATCCCCATAGAGAAGCAATGCTTCGTCTATTCAGAGAACACAAACCTGCAGTGAAAAGTTGCCGAAACGCCCTGCCATTCGGTGGTTTAATTCGACAGGTTTATTCAGGCGAATCCCATAGGCTTCAATGTTAAAAATATTCCTCTTTTAATTCAATATCTAATAAACCGTTCATTATAAAATTCTGCAGCAAAAGTCTCTTTTCTTAGATTTTTTAGGATCTTTTAGGCATTTTTTGGGATTTTTTTGCAAACATTTTTTTTCCCCGTTTTTTTTAAATCGTTGTTTTTTTTCCCTGTAACAGCCCATTTTATTATCATTCATTGCATCTTAAATCTAAATTCCAGACATTTTCGCTCAGTAGTTTCTTTGCAAACGGCGTTTCACTTTTCAAACATTCAAGCGAACTGTTTTTTTTATTTTCACTCCCTTTGTCTGTGGTGTCGGGTTTTTCCGGCGGCTGCTCTGCGCTGTGACCAGCTCCTGCTCGGGTTTCTCCAGCGTGTTCGGCGGAGTTAATCCAGATGTTTTTGCAGGGTTTCGGTGTGCCTTCGCCCTGGTTTTGCGGTGAGTGTTCGTTGGGTTTGCGGCGACTTTTCCCTGCATTACGGCGGCCCTGTGGTGCTTGCTAATACACCGCAGGGTCGCCGAAATGGGATCGCCAAATCGCACCGAATTGAGGAGAACGAAAAGTCACCGAACGTGCAGTGACTTTTCGATTCTCTTTGAATAACCCTGTATTTATATGGTTTTATAATTTTATAAATAAATTCCATGAAATCCAGTTTATCTATAGAGCAGACACTGGCAGCGTCGTGCGCTGCTCTCTCCAGCGGCCGTCCAGTGTATCGTTCTATTTTCCAATTCCTTGCTCTTTTGACAAGAATAAATAAATCTGCAGAAAAACAGATAAACTCGACGGATGAAATCTCTGGGTCTGGCAACGCATCGTCTCCCCAGAGAAGCGGTCCTGACATTTTGTGTTGTTTATATCACTTACAAAAGGCAAACATTTGGGAGTGAGGCTGAGTTGTTTGTACATTGGCAATTGGGCTTGTGAGGTCAGCTCTGAGATTTGTACTTCACCACTGAGATCGCTCCTTGGAATGATGTTTTTTTTTTGTACACACGGGTTTTGTGTTTCATCAGTCACTTTGTAGCTGTGCAGGAAATAAAAATGGAACTTCCACGGGATCGAAAAAATAATCTTCTTCTTCTAACGCCGACCAACATGTTATCGTTGTGTTTAAAAACATTGTATTGTGAATTCTCTTTCATTTCGATTTCAAATGTTGCACATTTTGATGTTCAACAAGTGTTATTTTTGTCAACATACAATTTTCGCCAAAGTCTTAGGCTAGGGTCAGACTAACGCATTTTTCGTGTCGTCCGTGAAAAAGTGCGGTCGAACGAATGGACGTATTTTTCACGGAATACGCGATAGCGGTCATACGATGCGCATTTTCGTCCGTGATTTCGTACGGATCATCAATAAAACACTTTTTGCGTCTGGACGTTATGTTGGCCGGACGTGTGCAGCGTCTGACGTCTCCCAATCACGCAAACACGCCGCTATGCGGCCGCAGCGCACTCTGTACGTCAGTAGTAGCGGTTTGACGTTCTCGAAAAAATGCGTTCGTTTGCCACTTGCGTTGCACGGACGAACTTTCGTGCGGCCGTTCGTCGTATGTTCCCCGGCATTGGACGTCATTTGCTGCTAGCGCGGCCGTGATTTTGTGCGGCTAAACGCACGTTAAAACTGCGTTCGTCTGACCTTAGCCTTACAGGGTTATTCAAAGAGCTCCGAATTGGGGCCGAAAGGTAACCGAACAGTTAAATTGAGGGTTCGGTTACCTTTCCTGGCCATTCGGCTATTCAGACAGCAGGCAGTTTGCCAAATGTCGGTGCCTGTTCGAGGGCAGCGAAATCCCCATGGAGAAGCAATGCTTCGTCTATTCAGAGAACTCAAAACAGCAGGGAAAAGTTGCCGAAATGCCCTGCTGTTCAGTGGTTTCATTCGACAGATTAATTCAGGCGAATCCCATAGGCTTCAGTGTTAAAAATATTCCCATTATAATGCAATATCTAATAAACCGTTGATTTTAATATTCTGCAGTAAAAGTCTCTTAATTTATAGATTTTTTAGGATCTTTTAGGCATTTTTCAGGATTTTTTAGTGAATAATTTTCTTCGGCTTTTTTTTTTAATCGTTTTTTCTTTTTTCTGTAACAGCCCATTTTATTATCATTCATTGGATTTTATATGTAAATTCCAGACATTTTCGTTCTGTTGTTTCTTTGCAAACAGCGTTTCACTTTTCAAACACACAAGCGTACTGTTTTTTTTTTTCACTCCATTCGTCTATAAATAATAATTAATTAAAAACTAGACTAAAATGTTAGGGAGGAGCTATTTGGGAAGATCCAATCAGAACTAATCACATGTAAGAGAGAAATGATGATTTTCTATATTCAGATAAGATCTTACTCAAGAGTATATAATGAGTGCAGGAATCCTAGAGAAAGGCTTAAATAATGCAGAATACACTTTAACCCATTAGATTTTAATTAAATCTGTTTTGGATTTAGTCGACTGAAATCTTGTGACATTTAGTCACAAGTCACTTATACCCTAAAGCAGTGGTTCTCAACCTGTGGACAGGCAGGACCCACAATTGTCCTTGGTCATTAAGTCGCGACCCAAAAATATTAGAATTTCTGAAACGTATTTTATGCCACAAAGCATCGTGTGCAATATTTTACAATGTATTCACTTTTTAAGCAATTTTGTAAACAAACAGGGATTCTTTCCAAAATGGATAGTGCAGTAATCACAGAACTAGTGAAACGAAAGCGCTCGAGGCAAAAACCCAATAAACTGTAATTGAACCATATGAAATTAATTAGAACTTATGGGAAAACTGGGGATGCCTCTTGCTCTTAATAAGTGTCTCAAAGTCTGGGCTGATGGTAGACAAAGCAACTCTAATTTAAATCACTACTGAATAATAAAATATTATAAAAAAACTTAAACTCACCTGCTCCCCCGCCGTCCGTCTCTGCCGCTGCGAGCATTATTTCTTCACAGCAGCCTGCCTTCCCTAAGCCTTCGCAATTTGCGTAGCTGAACGCTATGTTAATTGCGAAAGCGCAAGCTGGCCAAGAGATTGCAAAGTCAACAGAGTGCGTCTGGCGCTGCCTACTTCCTGAACCTACGCTCTTCAGTGTCTCAGAGAAGCACTGAGAGCAATGGAATAGCTTGGACCAATGGGAAAGCACCATTGGTCCAAGCAGTGGCGTAGCGTGGGTTGTCAGCGCCCGGGGCCAGCCAAGAATTGTGCACCCCCCCAACCTGTGGACACGTTATCGATATTGCCCCCGCCAGCTCTCACCTGGATATTGCCCCAGCTAACACATGGATATGCCCCAGCTCTCACCTGGATATTGCCCCAGCTCTCACCTGGATATTGCCCCAGCTCTCACCTGGATATTGCCCCAGCTCACACATGGATATTGCCCCAGCTCACACATGGATATTGCCCCAGCTCACACATGGATATGCCCCAGCTCACACATGGATATTGCCCCAGCTCACACATGGATATTGCCACAGCTCTCACATGGATATTGCCCCAGCTCACACATGGATATTGCCCCAGCTCACACATAGATATTGCCCCAGCCAGCTCACACATGGATATTGCCCCAGCTCACACATGGATATTGCCCCAGCTCTCACATGGATATTGCCCCAGCCAGCTCTCACCTGGATATTGCCCCAGCCAGCTCTCACATGAATATTGCCCCAGCCAGCTCTCACAGCTCACACATGGATATTGCCCCAGCTCTCACATGGATATTGCCCCAGCCAGCTCTCACCTGGATATTGCCCCAGCCAACTCTCACATGGATATTGCCCCAGCTCACACATGGATACTGCCCCAGCCAGCTCACACATGGATATTACCCCAGCCAGCTCTCACATGGATATTGCCCCAGCCAGCTCTCACATGGATATTGCCTCATCTCACACATGGATATTGCCCCAGCCAGCTCTCACATGGATATTGCCCCAGCTCACACATGGATATTGCCCCAGCCAGCTCTCACATGGATATTGCCCCAGCTCACACATGGATATTGCCCCAGCTCTCACATGGATATTGCCCCAGCTCTCACATGATATTGCCCCAGCTCTCACCTGGATATTGCCCCAGCCAGCTCTCACATGGATATTGCCCCAGCTCTCACATGGATATTGCCCCAGCCAGCTCACACATGGATTTGTCCCAGCTAGCTCACACATGGATATTGCCCCAGCTCACACATGGATGTTGCCCCAGCTCACACATGGATGTTGCCCCAGCTCACACATGGATATTGCCCCAGCTCTCATCTGGATATTGCCCCAGCTCACACATGGATGTTGCCCCAGCTCACACATGGATGTTGCCCCAGCTCACACATGGATATTGCCCCAGCTCTCATCTGGATATTGCCCCAGCTCACACATGGATATTGCCCCAGCTCACACATGGATATTGCCCCAGCTCTCATCTGGATATTGCCCCAGCTCACACATGGATATTGCCCCAGCTCACACATGGATTTGCCCCAGCTCTCACATGGATATTGCCCCAGCTCTCACCTGGATATTGCCCCAGCGGCAGCCAGCTCACACATGGATATTGCCCCAGCTCCAGATCCAGCAGGGGTTGGGGCCCAGATGCCGGGCAGCGGGAGTGCCTGCCCGGTCTTGAACAGTGCGTGAGTCCATGTTGAAGGGGAGGCGGCTGTGTGCGTGCGTGCGCAAGTCATGTGGTCCGGCCAGTCAGGTGGTACAGAGACTCAGTACCACCTGATTAGCTGGACCACGTGACCTACGCCTGCACGCAGCCGACTCCCCTTCAACACGGACTCACACTGTTCAGGACCGGGCAGGCACTCCCGCTGCCTGGCATCTGGGCCCCCTCAACCCGCGGGCCCTTGGGCGGAGCCCGAGGGCCCGGCGGGTCAGTCCGGGCCTCAACTTTTAGGGGCGCAAATTTCTTTTGAAATTATGCGCCCCTAAGAAAACTGCGCCCGGGGCCACAGCCCTCCCAGCCCCCCCACGCTACGCCACTGGGTCCAAGTCATTCAATAAACACCTCCATGGGAGGCTGGCCTCGCATGCATTGATTGACGCAAGACAGTCATGTGACTGTCCTTGTCTCGCAGTCAGTGGGCGCGGGGCTGTGGCCTCAGTGTGACTGTTCACTGTGGCGGTACCTCCTCCCTGCAGGTGGAGGGAACAGTGCGCTGCGGACACTTGGCTGCCGGGAGTGGATGACACAGATCCCGGGGAGCACTGAGAGCAGCCAGATCCTGGGGTGCACTGAACCTGAACCTATGTAACCTGTGTATATCTGGCTCTGATACTAGCCAGTGGCTCACCGGCCACTGACCTCACCGCACGTCCCTGGTATGCAGGGAGGCCGGGATCAGGAAGCAGTGTGTGATTCTGCTGAGAATTCTCAGTGTACATTCTAGTTTTCTGCAGGGATTGTCACACCAGCAGGAAGGCAGGAGAGGAAGAGGAGCGAGAGATTTATAGAGTAAAAGGGAGAGAGTGATAGAGGGAGAACGGAGAGAGATGAGGAGAAATAGAGAAATGGAGAGGAAGACATACATACACGGACAGATGGAAAAATACACAGAAGGACACACAGATATTCTGTCTGTCCATCTACAGTATAACAGATATTCAGAAAGGCTGCATAAATAGCTAAAAGGACATATTAACAAAAGGTCAGACAACCAGAAAGGAAAAAACACAATCAAATATACATAGGGAGTCCCCCCCCCTTACCCAACAGCCTTTTGCTTCATTAAGATGTGCTCAGTGGCTCCTGGTGTTGGCAGCCAGTAGTAGAATGCTCTGGACACCTGTCAGCCCCTGTTGGGAGTACAGAGCTGCTGCCAGTCAGAGTCCCACCCACACCTTCCCATTTCAGATTCTCCCCCCCACCACCTTGCCATTACAGAGTATCTTAGTTGATGCAGCGGGTCCCAGGCGGCACGTGGCGACTGGACCTGTAGCTGTGGGTTCAGGGCGATCCCTGCTTCCCTCACTAGCAACTGCGCGCCAGAACTTCTTTCAAGCAGGGAAGTCCCGGCACGTGGTTTCTGGTGCGAGAGGCAGAGGTAGCCGCGCGCCTGGGATCTGCTACTGCAGGTAAGATGCATCAGTGGGTCCCAGGCATTAGAGAGGCCTGGGTGCACTTGCCCCGTGACCCAGTCTGACCCTGGTCGCGACCCACTTTTGGGTCACGACCCACTACTTGAGAAACACTGCCCTAAATGGTACAGAGTTAGAGAAATCAAAGCAGGACAAGGATTTGGGAAGAATCATAGACCCCAAACTAAGTAACAATGTGCAATGTCAAACAGCAGCCGCCAAGGCCAGCAAGGTATTGGCATGCATTAAAAGGGGAGTTCACTCACGGGATGAAAACATCATTTTGCCTCTGTATAAATCAATGGTAAGACGCACCTTGAATATGCCGTGTGATTTTGAGTACCTGTCTTAAAGTTGTAGAATTCTCTGCCTGTTGAGGTGGTTGGGTCAGAGACTGTACAGACTTTTGCACAACGACTGGATGTTTACTTGCATAAATATAATATTTAATATGTGGATTAAAGCCATGGAGAAATCTGACGCCATTCTGGGGGCAAGAAGGAATTTTTTCCCCAGTATGTTGCATATTGGCGAGCGTTTCAGACTGGGGTTTCTTGCTTCTTTTGGATCAACAGCAGTAAGTGATGTGTAAAAGGGTGAACCCGATGGAGGCACGGCTTTTTTCAGCCTATGTCTCCCATTGTTGCAGTGTTATATATATATATATATATATATAATATATATATATATATAGTTATCCTACGGTCAGGGCCTGTTCCTTGTGTATCATTATGTATTATTATGTCTGTATTATGTTTGTACATACCCATTGTAAAGAGCTGCGGAATCTTTGGTGTTTTATAAATAACTGTAACTGCATATTTATAATACAGTATATATGTATGTATGTCTCTCTCTCTCTCTCATATATATATGTATTTATTTATTTATCTATTTATAAAGTATTTTACCAGGAAGGATACATTGAGATTTCTCTCATTTTCCAGTATGTCCTGGGTATATACAGTTGTGTTCAAAATTATTCAACCCCCACTGAAATTGAGTGTTTTGGCCAGTTTGACATTGATTTTGATCATTCAGTCATCTTGCTTACAATTAAATCAAAGAGGCACGTGTAGGTCAGACAAATATAACATAACATTTATAATGAAATAACCACAAATGTCTTTTCTGTGCTCACATCATTATCAGTTTTATTCAACCCCCAAGTGACATTCAATCTTAGTACTTAGTACAACATCCTTTTACAGTTATAACAGCTTTTAAACGTGAAGCATAGCTTGACACAAGTGTCTTGCAGCCATCTACGGGTATCTTCGCCCATTCGTCATGGGCAAAAGCCTCCAGTTCAGTCACATTCTTAGGCTTGCGCACTGCAACTGCTTTCTTTAAGTCCCACAGAGGTTCTCAATCGGATTTAAGTCTGGTGACTGCGATGGCCACTCCAAAATGTTCCAGCCTTTAATCTGCAACCATGCTCTAGTGGACTTGGAGGTATGCTTGGGATCATTGTCCTGTTGAAAGGTCCAACGTCTCCCAAGCCTCAGGTTTGTGATGGACTGCATCACATTATCATCCAATATCTCCTGGTACTGAAGAGAATTCATGGTACCTTGCACACGCTGAAGCTTCCCTGTACCTGCAGAAGCAAAACAGCCCCAAGCATGATTGACCCCCCGCCATGCTTCACAGTAGGCAAGGTGTTCTTTTCTTCATAGGCCTTGTTTTTCCTCCTCCAAACATAGCGTTGATCCATGGGCCCAAACAGTTCTAATTTTGTTTCATCAGTCCACAGAAACACTATCCCAAAACTTCTGTGGTTTTGTCCACATGACTTTTGCATACTGCAGTCGACTCTTCTTATTCTTTGGAGACAGCAAGGGGGTGCGCCTGGGAGTTCGGGCATGGAGGCCTTCATTACGCAGTGGCGCCGTATTGTCTGAGCTGAAACTTCAGTACCCACATCTGACAAATCTTTTCTCAGTTCCTCAACAGTCACACGGGGACTTTTCTCCACTCTACGCTTCAGGTAGCGCACATCAGTCGAAGTCAGCATCTTCTTTCTGCCACGACCAGGTAGCGTTTCAACAGTGCCCTTTGCCTTGAATTGCGAATGATGCTTCCTATGGTCTCTCTTGGTATGTTAACATCTTTGCAATCTTCTTATAGCCATTGCCCTTCCTGTGAAGAGTAATCACCTCTTCTCTTGTCTTCCTGGACCATTCTCTTGACTTCACCATGTTTGTAACCACACCAGTAAATGTCTAGAAGGAGCTGAGTATCACAGTCATTTTAAAGCTGCCTAATTGGTGCTTATTATGCTTTATTGCTGCTCCGTGACATCCACAGGTGTTTTCAATACCTGATTGAAAACACTTGAATGAACCTCTGTTCTTCAAGTGTGTAGTCTTTAAGGGGTTGAATAATTGTGTCAATGAAGAATTCACAAAAAGAACATTTACTACTGTATTACAAAACCAATTGATGTCATTTTTAGTTGCATATGGTTCTTTAAAAAGTCCTTTAGGATTTCATTCTGAATACAATTACAAATGTACACTAAATTCCCTAAAACCCTTTACAGCATTGGGGGTTGAATAATTTGGAACACAACTGTATATATAATATATATATATATGATGTTAGGTTATTTCAGACCCCATAGATCAGCCCATTTTTGTCAGTGTTTGTGTTTGCTTGTACGGACAGATGCTCGCATGATTAAATCTCTTCAGATCTTCAGAGGTGCACTTGTGTGGAGAATACATTTTCCCCCCGATCTAATGGTTGTTTTGCCGTTCGGTGACACACAAACCCCGTCGCTCTTCAGAACTGGTATCGGTGACAGAGATTGTCCATCTACAGTTCATCATTTAAGAGACACTAAATGCAAGGCGCGCACTTCTGTGAAGAGCAGGCAAAATGTGCGAAATTACAGGGATTAATGCAAGGCTAAAGGGGTTAGTGAAACAAAAATACTCCAAAATCAATCGAAAATCACAATTATTATAATGTGCTGCTCCAGTACTGGCCGCGCCATAATTATCACATATTTTGCATATTCCAAAATAGAGAAAAAGCAGACTGAGTGAGAAGAAAGGTTAACTCCTTAGATTCCGGGTGCTATGGATCCCTTTGAACAAAAACCTTGAAGAGATATTTATTTTGGATTTTTTTTTGTTACTTTAAACCAGCAGTCTTCTTTATTTATCGATGCTAGAGTTTAATCCATGGAGATGATAAGGTTTAATGGTTCATATAGTCCACCTAAATCCCCCTAAAACAATAGAAATTCTGTTATAATTCTAGAGAAAACAGAAAATTGCACATTTTAAAGCGCATCCAATGTGACAAAATAAAACATTTTTTTCTAGCTATAATATAAAGTAATATTGTATGTGTTACAATACTACTACTAACAATAATAAGTGTATTGTAATATAATAATATTTTATATGTAATAATAAAACTAATAATATGTGTATTGTAATATAATGTAATATTTTGTGTAATAATAATAAGTGTATTGTAATATAATGTACTATTTTATATGTAATAATACTAATAATATGTGTAGTGTAATATAATGTAATATTTTCTATTTAATAATACTACTACTAATAATCTGTGTGTTGTAATATAATGTAATATTTTATGTGTAATAATAATAATAATAAGTGTAATGTAATATAATGTACTATTTTATGTGTAATACTACTACTAATAATATATGTGTGTTGTAATATAATGTAATATTTTATATGTAATAATAATACTAATAATATGTGTGTTGTAATATAATGTAATATTCTAGGTGTAATAATAAGTGTATTGTAATATAATGTACTATTTTATGTATAATACTACTACTAATAATATGTGTGTTGTAATATAATGTAATATTCTATGTGTAATAATATTAAGTGTGTTGTAATATAATATTATTATTATTACACATAAAATAGTATAAGTGTATTGTAATATAATATAAAATTTTATGTGTAATACTACTAGTACTAATAATATGTGTGTTGTAATATAATATAATATTTTATATGTAATAATACTAATAATAATACTAATAATAATGTGTGTTGTAATATAATGTAATATTTTATGTGTAATAATAAGATTAAGTGTGTTATAATATAATATACTATTCTATGTGTAATACTACTACTACTAATAATATGTGTGTTGTAATATAATGTAATATTACTACTAACTCATATTATAAATATTATTATTACACATAAAATATGACATTATTGCAATAAACCTATTATATTATAATAATACGTTTATTGTAATTAGGTGTTAATGTGATATTTTATGTGTAATAATATTTATAATATGAGTATTGTAATATAATGTAATTTTTATGCATGATAATAATGCTACTACTGTTAATAATATGTGTATTGTAATATAATGTAATATTTTATGTGTAATATAATATTACAATAGGGTGACCTCTTCATACATACTGTAGGGCTCATTTTAATGATATTGGCTGTTTTTTTTCGAGGAAAATATCAGCTGCTTGTTGCCGATATGGGGCTCTATTGCACTCCTCGCGCATCGGTTATGCGCGCACGCAAATGCGCATTTGCGCGAGGACAAAACCATTTGCGCAGAACGTCGTATTTCGACGTTTGCGCAAATGATGCGCGTAATCGTGTACCGCGATTGACCCTGCGCGAACCCAGCGCAAGCGCAAGTCCGTGCGCGCATCCTATACTTAGCATTGACAGCGCAACTGCGTTCATGCGCTGGTATGCGGATGGTATTACAATCTTTGCGCAACGAAAGTTAGCGCGCATTTTCGTAACGTCTTTGAAAAGCAGGTGGTAACTGTAAATTTGATCGTCCTGGTCGAAACAAAATACACCAGCACAAAAAAAAATACAGCACAGTACAGTTACACATTCTACACATACCCAAACATTAAAATTAATAAATTGTGCCGTTTATTTTTTTGCTGCAGCATATATACGCAGATTGACTTTGACAGGCGCAACAATCTAACGTTAGAAAATGGTGGTTCTCAGTTCTGATTGGCTGAATCCCGTGAAAAAACAGTCTGCCCACCGATTTCTGGGCGCAACGTTAATGCGCGCACGATTTTGAGCGTCGTTTTTGCGCACAAAAATTCGTGACGGATGAAAAAATGTGCTCTGATCGAGACCCAACGTTAATTTTCATGCGGTAATGTTGTTTTTCGTGCGCAAATTGCGCATAGAGTGTAATAGGACCCATGGTTTTCAAAATATTGTCTGGTTCATTTAAAAAAAATTATCTGGAGGTGATGTTTGAAAAATGTCATTGGTCCGAAAAACGTTGTAGGGTAAAACACCTGAAAAAGCTTATTTTCGGCCAGCATCGTACAGATTTGTGCCTTTAAGGCTAGGGTCAGACGAACGCATTTTTCGCGTTGTCTGTGAAAAAGTGCGTTCGAACGAATGGACGTATTTTTTCACGGAATACGCGATAGCGGTCATACGATGCGCCTTTTCGTCCGTGATTTTGTACGGTTCATCAATAAAACACTATTTGTGTCTGGACGTTATGTTGGCCGGACATGAGCAGCATCTGACGTCTCCCAATCACGCACACACACCTCTAGCGGACGCAGCGCACTCTGTACGTCCGTACTAGAGGTTTGACATTCTAGAAATACTGCGTTCGTTTGCCACTTGCGTTGCGCGGCCGAAATTTCGTGCGGCCGTACTTCGTGTGTTCCCTGGCATTGGACGTCATTTGCTGCTAGCACGGCCGTGATTTCGTGCGTCTAAACGCACGTTACAACTGCTTTCGTCTGACCCTAGCCTAAACGTGTCAGGAAAAATCTGATGTTTTTCAACGATTGCAGCCTTATTCCATCTATTTCTCTACCTGAAAATCCATTCATCAGCACATTTCAGCATTTGTAATTTTTTTGGAATTCGACATACTCATAAATTCAATTTGAATCGATAAAAAAATCGATATTTCCACTAAAAAGTGTAGACACAAGAGCCAATATTCAGTATGAATTTTTATCTGGAATCAAAATGCCGGTAAGTCTGAATGTGAATCTCCCGAAATGAAAAATGGCTGAAAATCGGAGGAAAAAGATCCCAATTTCAGCCATTGGGCCGAATTAAATCAAGCCCATAGGACTTTACACAGAATGCAACGTCATCCATTAAGACTTTACCTGATTTCACCTACAGCAAAAGGAAGGTGTTTTTATGATAAAATGAAAAAACCCTGTAAGTTTTACCCAATTCAGTGAATTCTAAAAAAAAGTTGGAAAAAAAACAAACAAACGAACAAAATCGTCATTTGCAAGTCTTGCTGCTACAGTTGTGTTCAAAATTATTCAACCCCCAATGCTGTAAAGGGTTTTAGGGAATTTAGTGTACATTTGTAATTGTATTCAGAATGAAATCCTACAAGGACTTTTTAAAGAACCATATGCAACTAAAATGACATCAATTGGTTTTGTAATACAGTAGTAAATGTTTCTTTTGTGAATTCTTCATTGACACAATTATTCAACCCCTTAAAGACTACCACTCTGAAGAACAGAGGTTCATTCAAGTGTTTTCAATCAGGTATTGAAAACACCTGTGGATGTCACAGAGCAGCAATAAAGCATAATAAGCACCAATTAGGCAGCTTTAAAATGACTGTGATACTCCGCTCCTTCTAGACATTTACTGGTGTGGTTACAAACATGGTGAAGTCAAGAGAATGGTCCAGGAAGACAAGAGAAGAGGTGATTACTCTTCACAGGAAGGGCAATGGCTATAAGAAGACTGCAAAGATGTTAAACATACCAAGAGAGACCATAGGAAGCATCATTCACAAATTCAAGGCAAAGGGCACTGTTGAAACGCTACCTGGTCGTGGCAGAAAGAAGATGCTGACTTCGACTGCTGTGCGCTACCTGAAGCGTAGAGTGGAGAAAAGTCCCCGTGTGACTGCTGAGGAACTGAGAAAAGATTTGTCAGATGTGGGTACTGAAGTTTCAGCTCAGACAATACGGCGCACACTGCGTAATGAAGGCCTCCATGCCAGAACTCCCAGGCGCACCCCCTTGCTGTCTCCAAAGAATAAGAAGAGTCGACTGCAGTATGCCAAAAGTCATGTGGACAAACCACAGAAGTTTTGGGATAGTGTTCTGTGGACTGATGAAACAAAATTAGAACTGTTTGGGCCCATGGATCAACGCTATGTTTGGAGGAGGAAGAACAAGGCCTATGAAGAAAAGAACACCTTGCCTACTGTGAAGCATGGCGGGGGGGGGGGTCAATCATGCTTTGGGGCTGTTTTGCTTCTGCAGGTACAGGGAAGCTTCAGCGTGTGCAAGGTAGCATGAATTCTCTTCAGTACCAGGAGATATTGGATGACAATGTGATGCAGTCCGTCACAAACCTGAGGCTTGGGAGACGTTGGACCTTTCAACAGGACAATGATCCCAAGCATACCTCCAAGTCCACTAGAGCATGGTTGCAGATTAAAGGCTGGAACATTTTGGTGTGGCCATCGCAGTCACCTGACTTAAATCCGATTGAGAACCTCTGGTGGGACTTAAAGAAAGCAGTTGCAGTGCGCAAGCCTAAGAATGTGACTGAACTGGAGGCTTTTGCCCATGACGAATGGGCGAAGATACCCGTAGATCGCTGCAAGACACTTGTGTCAAGCTATGCTTCACGTTTAAAAGCTGTTATAACTGTAAAAGGATGTTGTACTAAGTACTAAGATTGAATGTCACTTGGGGGTTGAATAAAACTGATAATGATGTGAGCACAGAAAAGACATTTGTGGTTATTTCATTATAAATGTTATGTTATATTTGTCTGACCTACACGTGCCTCTTTGATTTAATTGTAAGCAAGATGACTGAATGATCAAAATCAATGTCAAACTGGCCAAAACACTCAATTTCAGTGGGGGTTGAATAATTTTGAACACAACTGTATGTAATGCGAGCATCAGCCAGTAGTGGGTGAATATTTTGCCGAGGTGGTGGAAGGCCATGTGGCTCTGGTGTAGCGCGCATGGCTGCGGAACACTGCTGTTCTTTCGATGAGGTAAGATCCTCCAAGGAGCTGAAAGTTATGGGCCCTGAAGGCCTGTGTGGGGGTCTTGCATGCCGGCCAATGAAATGAGAATGTTGGGATGACAGGTGCCTTTCATCGCTCTAACATACCTATTGCGTTTCCCGATGAAGGATTCTCAGCGTTGACATTAGGATGAAAGTACTAGTCAAACACCTCAACTTGTTGGTTGGGCAAGATGGCCATCAGGCCTGCACTGTCACATGCCGCGTACCTTAAGCTTATTAAATGCTGATTACTTTGTTATTATATCAATATGGATTACATTATAATCAGCGATCAGTCCTAGGAGAGACCTAGGACACTCTCCAACCTCAATATTTTCATTGTTCGGGCCTGCAGACCCTCTTCTGCGCAGAACTGATCAGACTGCTGCCAGTGATCCAGACAGACATGATAACCTCTGTGTCTAGGACACTCAGGAACTCAACAGATCACAAGGGTGTGGGGGGACTAACAAACAACCAACAAATCTTGTACAATAGAGGTCTGCACATTATGATCACGTCATTGATTAAAATATACTCCACCACTTCGATGGATAATCTTTCAAGACACTTCCGATGGACAGAACCAAATGCCTTTGTAGCTGCAGAACATACTGGAAGGACTGTCCATAGTCTACTGGATCAAGAGGAGATCTCTCGTAACAAAAGAGTGGGGGCAGTTCCATGATCACAACTATTTACTTTCTTGGATTTGTTGGGTATTCTGGTTGACTTGTCCATGTATACTCTACCACCATCAGGAAAATCCTGGATTGAGAAAGGTTCACACGGTGAAAGACAAACAGGTTTATTCAGAGAGCGGTGAAAAGCGGGAGAATGACTGGAGAATGAAAAATTCTAGGTCAAAATAGCCAATGGTTTGAATTTTCCATTCTCCAGTCATTCTCCTGCTTTTCACCGCTCTCTGAATAACCCTGAAAGAAGGTAAACCATCTGGAAATCAATATAATATGCCCTATAGAATGCTTACTATCTTTTATACTGATACTATTATATTGTGTTTGAGGCTGATTGATTGTATGCCGATTGTAACCAGGATGTGCCGCCTGTATTATCTTTTCTTAATTCAATATTATTGAGTTTTTTTCAGCAAGACAATGGATTCACAAAATAAAATAACATAATGGATGGATATAGTGCAGCTGAAAGGAATGCAAAAATGAATATGTAAAGGTAGACGCCGGGTAACATGTCGTCTCAGTGCTAGACATCAATTATCAAAAGTATAATAGGGAATGGCTCAGCATCCGAAAGAAAAGAGGAGAATAATGTATTAAACAGACGTTAAGTACTGTACCTATGATATAGAAGCCGGTTGGCAAATTGCATGAGAAACATTTTATCTGCAGTGACAGGAAGAGAAGCGTAGGAAAAGCGAGGGTGATGTAAGGTAAGTGGGGGACACACATTAGATTGTGTTCAGGAATACTGTGACTGCTATGGCAGAGGGTGTGCCATATATCAGGAAACTAAGCAGCCACTGCAGACGAGTACAGATCACAGATTTGGCCTCCTCATCTCCAAAGAAAAGCCAGAGAAACTGCATTCTTGAATCCCTTATGGTATGTCATTGTCCAGGAGAACATCCCTGAAGCGAGGTCCAGTCCAGGGCATATGGAACCAGCAGAATCATGGTAGACAGGTCACGTAGAACTCCTGATTCAGGGCCACAGCCCCCCAGAACTAGGGATGGGCTGCCGGTTCGAATCTGTTCGAAGTTCGATTCGAACATCGGCTGCACGAAAGTTCACAAACTGCAAACTTTTCAGGCCGTTCGCAAAAAGTTCGAAAAAAAATATAGATTTTTTAAAAAAAATGCTTAAAAAATCCTAAAAAAAATCTAAAAATAAAGAGACTCTTTACTGCATAATATTATAAGCAACGGTTTATTAGATATTGAATTAAAAAATATTTTTAACATTGAAGCCTATGGGATTCAACATTTCCCACATGTTGCTAAAACATCAGGCAGATGAGGCCCTCTAATCAGGCACTGTAGAGGGCTGCCCGCCGGGACCTTCCAAGGATCCCCTTGAGGAGCGAGCGGCCGCCGGATGACAGAGCTGCAACTGTGCGGGCTGGCCGGCCGGGTGCATGTGGCAGAGAGGCGGCGCAGGGAGGGAGCCACTGCACCTGCGTCCACGGCAGACCCCCCCCACAACCAGGATCCAGGGAGCCCCCACTGACCACCAGGCTAAGGTAAGGTGACACATTTTTAAAAAAAAATAAAATCCGTGGACATTATCAAATGTCCCCGGGAACATAAAATAAAACTTTTTTCTTTCTTTCTAAGGCTAGGGTCAGACAAACGCATTTTCACGTTGTCTGTGAAAAAGTGCGTTCGAACGGATGGACGCATTTTTTCACGGAGTACGCGAGAGCGGTCATACGATGCGCATTTTTCGTCCGTGATTTTGTACGGATCATTAATAAAACACTTTGTGCATCTGAACGTTATGTTGGCCGGACATTAGCAGGGTCTGACATCTCCTAATCATGCACACACGCCGCTAGCGGACGCAGCGCACTCTGTACGTCAGTACTAGCAGTTTAACGTTCTCGAAAAAATGCGTTCATTTTCCACTTGCGTTGCGCGGCCGCACTTTCGTGCGACCGTACTTCGTATATTGGCCGTCATTGCCCGTCATTTGCTGCTAGTGCGGCCGTGATTATGTGCGCCTGCACGCGCGTTCGCACTGCCACAGTCTGACCCCAGCCTAATACTCACCTGATTCCTGGATCCATCAACAAGCGCAGCCTCCCGTCTCCCTCGCTGTTAGAAGCTGCAAGTGTTGTTTTGGAAGAATGTTTTGGAAGATCCGCCTGACACCCCGGAGGTGTTTAGCGCGGTTTACTGCATTCGCAGGGCTGCTGAGGCCCCCCGAGATGCCCCAAGAGATGTGATCGCGGTCACAGCAGATGTGGCAGCCAAAACGCGGATCATGACAGCGCCGGGGGCGCGAGCTGATGTCCTATATGATGGGGTAACCCTGAAATTATTCCACGACCTGCCCTTCGCTACACTGATGGCGCGCCGCAGATACCGCGAGGTGACAACTTTCCTCAGGCATAAAGGGGTCCGGTACCATTGGGGTCCAGCCGGTACATTAGTGGTTACCCATAACAAAATGTCGTACGTAATCTCGGACCCGGCCGAGGCCTGGCCTGTTTTACTGGGAGCGGGTTTTGCACCGGATGGAGCGCTCGTCTTACCGGGCTGAGAACACAGACGATGGGAATCTGTGACTTGTTTGCACAACGCCTCTACGCGAAGCTGCCTTTTTTTTGTTGTTGCTACTTGCGGCTTTTCTCGAGGATATTTTTGCATCTTTCCTGGCGGTGCTGCTTTTGGATCTTTTATAAATTTTGTTAATTTTCTTTCAGCTGTGCCACTATAGATGAATAAATGCGGCCTCCAATTTGTGTGAGGATTCATATGCTGCATTAATTATACTGTAAAGGTGCTGCCCGGCAGTGTGAGGATTCATATGCTGCATTAATTATACTGTAAAGGTGCTGCCCGGCAGTGTGAGGATTCATATGCTGCATTATTATACTGTAGAGGTGCTGCCCGGCAGGGTGAGGATTCATATGCTGCATTAATTATACTGCAGAGAGGCGCTGCCCGGCAGTGTGAGGATTCATATGCTGCATTAATTATACCGTAGAGGTGCTGCCCAGCAGTGTGTGGATTAATATGCTGCATTAATTATGCTGTAGAGGTGCTGCCTGGCAGTGTGAGGATTCATATGCTGCATTAATTATACTGTAAAGGTGCTGCCCGGCAGTGTGAGGACTCATATGCTGCATTAATTATACTGTAGAGATGCTGCCCGGCAGTGTGAGGATTCATATGCTGCATTAATTATACTGTAAAGGTGCTGCCCGGCAGTGTGAGGATTCATATGCTGCATTAATTATACTGTAAAGGCGCTTCCCGGCAGTGTGTGGATTCATATGCTGCATTAATTATACTGCGGCGAGGCGCTTCCCAGCAGTGTGTGGATTCATATGCTGCATTAATTATACTGCAGAGAGGCGCTTCCCAGCAGTGTGTGGATTCATATGCTGCATTAATTATACTGCAGAGAGGCGCTTCCCAGCAGTGTGTGGATTCATATGCTGCATTAATTATACTGCAGAGAGGCGCTTCCCAGCAGTGTGTGGATTCATATGCTGTATTAATTATACCGCATAGAGGCGCTTCCCAGCAGTGTGCGGATTCATATGCTGCATTAATTATACTGCAGAGGGGCGCTTCCCAGCAGTGTGTGGATTCATATGCTGCATTAATTATACTGCAGAGAGGCGCTTCCCAGCAGGGTGTGGATTCATATGCTGCATTAATTATACCGCAGAGAGGCGCTTCCCAGCAGTGTGTGGATTCATATGCTGCATTAATTATACTGTAGAGAGGTGCTGCCCGGCAGTGTGCGGATTCATATGCTGCATTAATTATACTGTAGGGGTGCTGCCCGGCAGTGTGCCGATTCATATGCTGCATTAATTATACTGTAGAGGTGCTGCCCGGCAGTGTGTGGATTCATATGCTGCATTAATTATACTGTAAAGGTGCTGCCCGGCAGTGTGAGGATTCATATGCTGCATTAATTATACTATGGAGGTGCTGCCCGGCAGTGTGCCGATTCATATGCTGCATTAATTCTTCTTCTTACAAATCTGTTTTTTTAACCCATTTGTGTTTGGATTGTAATATTGTGACATCCAGGGACCCGGGTGGCGATCGGGGGGGGGGGGGTTCATTCCCGAATCGCTAGCTTACCGAATCAGTTTGTATACTTGTTACTGACCCTGCTTGTTCTGAGGACCCAATCTGTTGCCGACTTTGCCTGCCATTTGACTATTCTCTCTGTGTACTCCCTGCCTGTTCTGTTTGCCTCCTGTTGCTACTGGTGTGCGCCGATTCTCACCATATACAGTAGCGCAGTACTAGTGCCTAAACGTTGCTTACCCGGTTTTGTTATAAAAACTACTCTCGCTCAGTGCCCATGTCTGGTATATCTGCTGCTTGTTACTGTTGGTGTGTGCTACAGATCTTGCCACATATAGTAGCGCAGTACAAGTGCCTAAACGTTGCTGACCTGGTTTTGTTATAACAACTACTCTCGCTCTGTGCCCGTCTGGTACATTTCGCTGCCTGTTGCTGCTGGTGCGCTTCCATCCTGCCATACACTATAGCGCAGTACAAACTTATATTGATCTCAGTCTGTGGTGTATATTGCTGGTGCTGTCTCCCTGTCCTGTGTGGCTGCTAGAGGTTAGGTTTACTGGTCCCGACCATCCTAAGGATCGGAGGGTTAGAGGTCTGTTACCAGGGATCCCACCAGGTCTGTCCTGGGGAATCGTTACAAACATGCGGTGAACAACGCAGCAAACGGTAATGCTCACGCAAGTGAGCGTTAACGTTTGTAATCCCACTCGTTGTTGCTCCAACATTTCTCATGGCTTTAAATCGTGTTTAAACATGAGCAAAAGCAGTAAAAATTAGCTCAGCGCACAGCGGTGAAATGGCTCAGCACTCAGCAGTGAAATGGTTAAAAACGTTTTGTTTTTTTAATTTGTTTTTCATTGTTTCCTGTCCCCAGGACAGTACAGGGACCCCCATACACCTTTTATGACCAATATCTTGCATATATGCCCTCTGGAGGGGACTTTCATTTTTGAACTTTTGAGCCCCATCGACATTGCGTTCGAATCGTGTTCGCGTTCGAATTCAAACTTTTTAAAATGTTCGCGTTCCAATGTGAACCGAACACGGGGGTGTTCGGCCCATCCCTACACAGAACCACCTCTGTAGGGAACTGTAGGGTTGGCTTCACCTCCAGGACAGCAGTAATCCCAATAGACCAGGAGGTCTACCCTCTAGTCAGCAGCACAGAAACAGCACAGCAGAAATTCTCTCTAACACAGTCGGGAGCATTACAATGTAAATGCGCTGTGCCTCGGCTGCTATTCCACATCTTCTGATCCAGCCATTCGCTTCTCTTGGGCACCTCCCTTTTACATCCCAATTAACCCACCTGGCAAAGCAGCCAGGTTCGTCCTTGTTGCAGGCAGAGAACCTGAGTCCACTACAAACAGTGGGTTGCACAGCTCCCATGGGTCCAAAATTGTGACTCCCAAGACATGACAGACTCATACTTGGCTCTACACGCCAAGGGCCTCCTGTTTCCTGAGACATCCTCCACCACGAGTGCCAGTGATTGAGAAATGGGAACCACCATATCCTTACTTAGTCGGCTCATCCACCTTGTGCGCCTTTGCCAGGAGTGGGCAAAGTCAGTAGAGGAGAAAGTTTGAACAAGCCTTGGAGAAACCAGCCATCATGTGATCAAGATGGCCACCAAGCGCAGAACAAACACCAAAGTGCAAGTTGTGGTGCTGAATTGTACAGGGAGCATTCATCGTCTTGGGCGCAGGTGGGAAAAAGCTGCAATGGAGCCAAGACGAGTGTCAAATTATCAAGTAGTGAGCATGAAAATCAAAAATCAGTATCAAGTGCTGAGCTCCACCAAAGCATGTCTACTCATCTTGACATAAAAAAAAATGTAGTCGATTTAAGTCTTTGACGAAAATTATTAGTAGACGAAATTAACACTGCCCGAATATCAAAACGTGCAACAGTTGAAGTCGTAATAAAAGAGAATTCACAATAAAATGTTTGTAAACAGAACAATAACGTGTTGGTCACCATTACAACCTGAAGATTCTTAATAGTTGACGAAATTAAACACTGCAGAACAGTTGGAAGTGTGGTGGAGAGACTCATCTCGGACTGGTCTTACGATCAGGACGAAATATTAAATCTCCAGTAATTCCAGGAGCCAAGACCAAGTCTTCGAATGAATTCTAATGAGCCAGACGGAGGTTCTTACTCTTCCAGCCTCCTCCAGAAATCCCACTGTATCAATTGTGTTTACATTTGCAGTTGGCTCCGGTCCCAGATTTATTCGTTTTCTAGCTTTTTTCTGAGTATCTTTTAACAGCTAACATACTCGAGAGTTCAATATTGTGTTATGTGTCTAAATATCGTGTCAAGTTCTATTTTAGACCTATGCAATGCAATACCACGTATACGTAGGTATTTCAACAAAACATATTTGGTTACATCGCTGGGAGATGTTATAGAGATTATCTACAAAAGGAAAAAAGAAAATCAAACACAGCGAGTTCTCATTCATCTTCCTGCGTATATAGACGCGAGAGTACATTTACACCCTCTAAATGTCACCTATAAAGTAAGTATTAGGCTTATAAATCTTAAATACCACTTTACGTACGCGGGGCAGAGGTTTATTCTAAACACAAAGCCCTCATGTAGTTATTTTAAGGTCGGACATCTAATGTGACATCGGGTTTTAGAATTATCTTGCGTTAGTGCTCTCTGACATCTGGACACGTTGTGTTTGGTAATTCCAAGGAATCGCCAATGGTCTGTTTTCTATAGGTCGTTTTCTTAAAGAGATGGGAGATTTGGACCTGTGGTGGTCTCTTGTTCACTAAGACGAAACCTCATTTTTCCTATTACATAATAAATACATTTTATTAGAGCTCATTGAGATTTTGGAAGATTCTAGAGCTCTTCAAAAGCATGAGTTCTGTTCAGTAAATTATGATAATAAATGGGACTCATGTTCTTCAACTGATTGGGTAGGAACTGAGCATGCAGTGTAGACAGGTGCTACAATATCCAGCTGGTACCATCAAGTATTGTCTTCTGAAGCCCTTGACCTTGGCGGTAACATTTAATTGATTTGGTAGGAATTGATCATGCGGTGTTGACTGGTGCCATGATATCTATCTGGTGCCATCAGGTCTTATCTTCTGAAGCCTTTTACCTTGGCAGTAACATGTTACACATGAGCAGGAGGGCTCTCACACCAAAATTCTATATATGTTGGTGACAACATGTCAATCAAGGGTCCTTTCCACCACAGCCAGGAGCTACTAATGGCGAATACTGTATTAGCGTCTTGAATCAGAATAATGAGGAGACGCTGCACAATGGAGAAGATCTCCATGGAGACAAGTGCAACCCATCACGATTTTGCCTAGTCAGGATTGCGTCATTGTCATAGAGGAACACTTGGAAATATTTGTTCTACGGAATATGGCCAGAGGACATGATGGATCGCGGTGCACTCTGCACCATGGGACCAGAGGTAAGTTTGGGATATTTAAAATGATTTTGCAAAAGTAAATGGTCTAAGATAGGGTGGCCGAACCAGCCATGTTTTCCTGGACACATTACGAATTCATACAGAAGGAAATCTCAAGGAAGGATAATTCCTGTAACATGTATAATTCATATGTTTGCTAATAGGGGCTATCTGTGCATTGTCACCAACCTCATTCTATTTCCACAGCATACTCATCACAGAATCACCTCCATCTCTTCCCTCTGCTGCCCCAACCCACCTCCACATCCACCCGCCCACCCAGGGCCAGTCCCTAATTTCAGCTCCCCTTTCCAGATGTCTCCACTTCTCTCACTAATTACTCTTAATATGCCCAAACATCTGGTCCTTTTCATGCAATCCCTACGATATTTTACTGGCGACCAGTTTCACCATCCCTCGGCTCCCATTTGTTTCAGTTAACCTAGTCCCTTAGAATGTAAGCTCATGGGATGTTGCCTGAGCTCTTGGTTTAAAGTGATGTATTACCTGGACAGTTATCCTACGACCAGGGTTGTATTTCCTCTTGTATCATGCAAGTCTGCTGTTTGTGCTTCCCCATTGTAAAGCGCTACGGAATCTGGTGGTGCTGTATAAGTACTTGTAACTGTAACTTTCAGGGTTATTCAAAGAGATTCGAAAAGTCACCGCACGTTCGGTGTCTTTTTGTTCTCTTCAATTCGGTTCCTTTTGCCGATCCCATTTCGGTGACCCTGCGGTGTATTCAGCAAACACCACAGAGTCCCCGAATTGCAGGGAAAGGCTGCCGCAAACCTGACAAAAACTAACCGCAAAACCCACCGAATGCACGTAGAAAAGCCACAAAAACATCTGGATTAACCTGCCGAAAACCAAGCCCGAGCAGGAGCCGAACACAGCCGAAGCAGCTGAGACCGCAGACGAGGGAGGTGAATAAATTAGCAAAATAGTTTGTGTGAAACTGTGAAAATGAAACACTGTTTTCAAAGAAACTACTGAGCGAAAATGTCTGAAATTTGCACATGAGGTCCAGGGAATGATAATAAAAAGGGCTGTTACGGAAAAAATAAGTAAACTTAAAAAAATAAAAATAAATAAATCGGACTTTTAAAAAAAAAATAAAATTAAGAAAAATGCTTAAAATATCCTAAACAATCTATAAATAAAGAGACTCTTTACTGCAGAATTTTACAATGAACGGTTTATTAGATATTGAATTAAAACGGGAATATTTTTAACATTGAAGTCTATGGGATTCACCTGAATAAACCTGACGAATTAAACCACCGAATGGCAGGGCATTAGGGGAACCTTTCACTGCTGGTTTGTGTTCTCTGAATAGCCGTAGCATTGCTTCTCTATGGGGATTTCACTGCCCTCGAACAGGCACCGAACAGGCACCGTATGTGCAGGCAATTCGCCAGGATTTGGCGAATTGCCTGCTCTCTGGATAGCCGAATGGCCAGGAAAGGTAACCGAACGCTGATTTTCAGCGTTCGGTTACCTTTCTCAAGCAATTCGGAGCTCTTTGAATAACCCTGTAAGTATTTCTGTAACAACTGTAACAATTCAATGTTCTTGAACCCAGGACATACTGAAACCGAGAGAAATCTCAATGTATCCTTCCTGCTAAAATCTTTTATAAATAAATAAATATGCCGCAGGAAGAAAAATAAAGCAGATTACCTGGGATTGCGTTATGTTTTCTTACCTGCAGCGTATGAATTCTACATGCTGTGAGGTGGCATTTTTCACGCACTGCCCATCAGCATAAAATCTGGCAACCCCAGTCTAAGAGCCGATATTTCTCTCTGCATATCAAATCGAGCTAAAAATAACAAGCTAAGAGGGAACGGCTCTTTATTCTCACACTGACCTATAGCTACTGACTCCTATACAAAGTATAGGAGTTATTAATGCATAGTAAGAAACAGCCAAAGTGGAAACTGCATTTCGAGCTGTTAACAGCGGGGACTGGCATTAAGAGTTGGAATAGGGCCCTAGGCTTGTGTCCACCCAACAAAGCTTGGAAGCACCAATGCCAAAAACAGTCTTCTACACCAAGAGCAAGAAGTGACCAACTCAACCAATGATTACTTTTATGTGCTCATAGGATCATGAGTATAAACGTGCTTTTAACCCCTTCACTGCTGGGCCATTTCACGTCTGTGTGCTGAGCTCATTTTTAAACGCAATTTGAAGCCACATTTTATTATATGGCTCAAACATATTATATATCGTTCTTTCCAGCAGACTCGGCAGATTCATAATATATCATTTTTATATGTATACGTCATGTCCTGCCTGTATATTATAACCAGAAATGCAATAAAATTTGAATTTTTTAATCATTACATTGTGTAAAGTGTTTTATTTCACTTTTTATCATCCAAGCCTTTGCGGTTTTATTTTCTATGGGGTGCGCTTGTTGAAAAAATTAGAAAATGGGGGCTCTCTACATTTTTTTGGGGGGAATTATGTGATTTTTAGTAAACACAACCCATAGAAAAAAAAATCATTATAGCAGCATTATTGTTCACATTATAATTGAAATGGGAACAATATTGCTGCATTAATAAAATAACACCGGTACCTCAGGGGTTAAAGTCAGGCACCGCTTAAAACCTTTTAAGCGGTGCCTGGCTTGTCCTTGTGGGACCTCCCGATCAGGATGGAGAGGGATCCGAAAGGATCCCCTCTCCCTTTCAGGCGATCTCCTGGCATTGCCTGGAGGTCGCCTGAAAATGACGTCATCGCACACGCAGTGAGGCCCATAAATTCGGCGTCTTGACTTCCTGGAAGTCAAAACTCCGCGGGACCTCGGGGAGAGAGGTGAGTATCTCTCCCTGGGCTCCTGGTAGCGGAGGACGTGTGGGGAACATCCTCCGCATATATAGCGGGAGTCAATGAGGACGTTCCCCACACGTCTTCCGCAGGGAAAGGGTTAAACCCTCCAAAAATCCAAAATTCTTTCCAATTGATGAACAAGCCATACATCTAATGACCGAAACCAGTTTGATTAACAATACATAATCTTTGTACTTTTTTTTTGATAGTTTATTTCTGTGCTGACGCTCGGTCTGTTCTGCTCCTCCCTCTTGTAAATACTTTGCATGCAATGGCTGGGCTACCTCTCTAAATTCTGTATTTTTTTATCCACAGTCACAATTCTCTCCCCATCTTTCCCTCTGCTTTCCCACCCACCCGCCCCATCCACCCACCCAGCCCCATCCACCCTCCCACCCACCCAGCCCCATCCACCCTCCCACCCACCCAGCCCCATCCACCCTCCCAGCCCCATCCACCCTCCTCCCTCTCAGCCCCATCCACCCTCCCTCCCTCCCAGCCCCATCCACCCTCCCTCCCACCCACCCAGCCCCATCCACCTCCCACCCACCCAGCCCATCCATCCACCCAGCCCCATCCACCCTCCCACCCACCCAGCCCATCCATCCACCCACCCTCCCGCCCACCCCATCCACCCTCCCACCCACCCCGATTCCTAATATATGGACTCCTCTTTTCAGCTGCTTCAATCCATGCTCGGTTTAACCTCGTCATGCCCAAGCTCTTGGTCTATCATTATGCATTGTCTGCTATACTGTCTCTGGTAATTCTAAGTACTTGTAACTGTAACTAAACAACCAACCCTCTAATTCTTCTCCTCGCTACCACAGTTGTCTAACTCCATAAGAACCCTATTTTAGCATCCTTAAGGGAAACTTCACGCCACTTTTGAACTCCATTGAGACGCAGCTCTCTACATGGAGCACAAATGAATCCTCCTGGTTGGGTCGTATGGCGGCCATAAAGATGTGTATCCTACCCCAAATTTTATACTATTTCAGAAATATCCCCGTTTTCATACCGGCGCATTTATTGCTCTGGCTGCAAAAACTGCTTCATGCGCATATTTGGAAAGGGAAGCCTCCTCGAGTATCGGCCTCTACAGTCACTGCGCCGCGACGTGACGGAGGGTTGGGTTTTTTGGATTTACAATCGTACTACAAAGCAGCCTTACTAGCCCAACTGTTGTCGTCCATGCATCTCAAAGAATCACCTCTATGGTTACAGTTGGAGAATGCCATGATTTTCCCATATAAACTTCATGATCTGTTGTGGCTTCCATACCTCCCTAGGAATAGCACCATGGGTCTACTGCCTGCCTCGATGCTCTCCCTCATGTCCTGGCGCCAGTGGGGTCGTCCGTTGGTACGGCCTTACGACTTATTATGTCTCGCCCCGCTCAGAGTTCTGTGTCGCCATATTCCAGACTTAAATTTAGATTCTTGGTTCTTGCGCGGCTTGACGCATGTGTGGCAGCTCTTTACACCCCACTCCCTGAAACCCTTTCCCGACTTGGTACAGGAGTTTGCCATTCCATTGAGTGACTCTTTTACATACCTACGTGTGAAGCACGCTTTACACCAGAAGGGCCTGACCTCCTTCACACCTACGAACCTTTCAGCTTTTCACAAGTTGTGTATGGGGAAGAAATGTCAAATGAAATCATTATCTCTCTGTTACAACAGCCTCCTAACCCCGACCCCACCTAAAAAATTACCCTATATGGTTAAATGGGAAAAAGATTTAGCTTTCACGCTTTCCGTAGATGACTGGTCATACGCCATGGACACAATATACAAATATTCTAGAAGCACCAATCTACTTGAGGCCCATATCAAATTACTGTGTAGATGGTATTTAACACCAACCCGATTGGCCCATATCTCGGGGACTACCGGCTTCTGTTGGAGATGCCTTACCGGCCTCGGTTCCCTACTGCATACCTTTTGGTTATGCCCCGCACTGGGGGGTTATTGGGTTAAAATAAGCAGACTGATTTCTCACTGCACTTCACTTAGACTCCCACTATGCCCGAAAATGTATCTCTTACATATTATACCCATTACTATTCAGATCCGTCACAGGAGGTTTATCTCTATGGTACTGGGGACAGCAAAAACGGTTATAGCGAGACATTGGCTTTCCTCACTATGTCCCTCTATGAAAGAAGTTATGATTGCCCTCGAAAGTGTCTTTAAATATGAAGAAATGTTCCACACCGCGAATAACTCAATGTGCCAGTTTTATGATACATGGGAGGGGTGGAGGGTGTTTGTCGAGTCTGGAACCTTGATATAAGATACTTTACCGTGTACGACTTTAGTGCCGCCATGTTTTGTGTTTTATGTCAGTTTAGGATTTTATCTGTTTTTGGAAAATGGAGGCGGCACAAATGACCCTTTATCGGATAATATTGATACTTCATTTGAATTGTCTATTGTCAATGATAGGAATTTATGTCCTTTACCTTTGAAGTTTCATCCTTTTTGCAATGTTGTACCATTCTATGTGTGAACTCCAATAAAAACTTTTATATTCAAAAAAAGAACCCTATTTTAGGAATTCACGGATGATACGGGATCCAGGTAAGATAATAGATAGTAGCACACCGCATACATTAAAGTATGGCATCCTCGCTATTAGCACACTTTATTGGGGTATCAGGTATACAGAGCTCAGGCATGACACCCCATTAAACATGAGATTCCTCGGCTGTAAGACAACAAAGCTAATGCATAAGAATAACACACAGAGAGATAGAGTTCTCTTTTATACGCAGAGAGCGGCCAGTGACCTCTGGGTACCGCGCCATGGGTGGGCGAGATAATTTAACTGATATCAATTTCTGTCCAAGACACACTTCTCAAACAGAGTTAGCATTATTTTTATTTTTTACGTGCAGTCATTTTCCACAGTACTGCTCAGAAATACTGAAAAAAATTATACATTAACCCTTTCCCTGTCAAATGCAAGTTAACTCAATTTTGCATTGTAATACACTGAAAATCAATCATTAGCATATCAAATCCCTGTTTGCACACCTTTTTAAAGCAAGTGTGCCCCCAGTGGAGAAACAACATTATTAGATTTATCTCTCTCTACTCTAGTCACCCTGTATTACTGTAAACGAGCTGTAAAAATCGCAGCCCCAAACCTCACTGTAACAAAAAGCTCAACAAACTTTATTGCTGCATTCCAGTAGCCAGAGATTTGGCAGAATACAGGGAGAACTGTGGGGTCAGTCGCTGCTGAACAGGGATAAGATTCAGGGGGTTATAATGAGTGCAAATCCCTGTACAGTACAGATACAAGGTGTTGCTGTAATTGCCATACACAGGCATTATGCAGCACATACAGATACAAGGTGTTGCTGTAATTGCCATACACACGCATTATGCAGCACATACAGATACAAGGTGTTCAGGGCCGGATTTACCATTAGGCACAGTAGGCATGTGCCTACAGGCGCCTGCGACAAGGGGACGCCTTTTTTTTTTTACAATTTGGAATAATTTAGACCACTGTAACTCAGGAGCCCTAAGGGTTAGAGAGACATATGAGGTATCATTGGAAAGGTCAGATTATAGCCTTTCCAGTGAAACCAAATATAAACAGGTTAGATTTATGTAAAAATAAAATATCTATTAAAATTATATATTTCTAAAAAAAATTCTAACACTGCACTATTATTCAGTTTACAATTATAAAGTGAACATTGATGCTGCACTAACTCGCCTCATTTATCATACTGCCAGAAAGTGTGTATCAGGTGAAGCAAAGCATTGTTTAATTCACAACATAGACTGTGGCACTGCAGTGAGGAGGGACAGGGACAGGGACTTTCGAACATGCATCCCTGAATTGTACACCTCACAAGGTTAAGTGAGGTGTCATTGGAAAGGTCAGAATCTAGTCTTTACTATGATACCAAACAAGACCATGTGATGTGTAAAAAAAAAATGAAAAAAATAAATGCTAAATATTTTTTTTCTGTTCTACAGCAGAGGCAATATACAGTATGCTTTTACATATAAAACTAACAATGCTGCTGCATTCACCGCCCTCCTCCTCCTTTAACCATTCTACCCCACTGACTCCCTCACTCCCTGCCCCCTCTTCTACTATGTCTTCCTTTTCTACAGTCTCGGAGGAGGATGCAACAGAACTTCTTATGTCCTCCTACCCGACCACCTTTCCACTTGATCCCATCCCCTCACACTGTATTCGGTCTGTCCTACCAGTTACTGTCCCTGCTTTGATTCATATTTTTAACCTCTCCCTCTCCTCTGGAATATCCTCCTCTGTATTCAAACGTGCTTTGATCACCCCATTCTAAAAAAGTCATCTCTTGATCCTACCTCCATCCCTCTACTGTCCCATCTCTCTGCTTCCCCTTTGCTTCCAAAATCATAGAAAGTCTGGTCTATAACCAGCTCACCAGTTTTCTTGCTGCTAACTCTCTACTCGATCCACACGATCCGACACAGTCTAGCTTTCACTCCCAGCGTCCACTGAGACTGCTCTGACCAAGGTGACTAATGATTTAGCTGCCACTGGAACTGAAGGTCACTTCTCCCTACTTATTCTTCTTGACCTTTCCGCTGCATTCGACACTGGTGATCACCCTCTCCTGCTCCTAATGCTGCGTCAACTTGGCTTCAGTGACACCGCTCTCTCCTGGTTCTCTTCTTGTCTCTCTTTTCGCTCCTTCAGTGTCTCCTTCGCTGGTGTCTCTTCACCACCAGTTCCTCTTTCAGTTGGGGTACCTTAAGGCTCTGTTCTGGGTCCCCTACTCTTCTCGATCTATACCGCCTCTTTGGACAACCTCATCTCTTCCTACAGATTTCAATATCACCCCTATGCTGATGACACCCAAATCTACCTTTCCTCTCGATCTCTCTCCTCCGGTGTTGGACCGTGTTACTGCCGGCCTATCGGTTATCTTCGACTGGATGACTTCCCGTTTCCTAAAGCTCAACCTCTCTAAAACTGAACTTCTCATCTTCCCTCACTCTAAAACCTCCATTCCTGCGCCAATTTCTCTTCAGGTGAATGGTGCCATCATTACTTCTACCTCTCAAGCTCCATTGCCTCAGGGTCCTTTTGGACTCCAATCTATCCTTCACTCCTCACATTCAGTCTCTAACCAAATCCTGCTACTTCCACCTAAAAGACATTGCTCGCGTCTGTCCCTTTCTTATTCCAGACTCTACTAAAATGCTCATCCAAGCTCTTCTTATCACCCGCCTTGACTACTGTAACCTCCTTCTCTCTGACCTTAAAAGATCCCAGATTCTCCCTCTGCAGTCTGTAAAGAATGCCTGTACACCTCACCTCCTGCACTTCACCTCCTGCACCTCTCACACCTCACCTCTGTCAATCTCTACATTGGCTCCTGTTTCCTTCAGAATCCAATTCATTATACTGGTGCTCACATACAAAGCTCTCCATAACCGCGCCGCTGCCTACATCTCCTCCCTTGTTAGCAGGTACATCCCATACCCACCACTTTGCTCAGCCAATGATCTGATGCTATCAGTTCCCTCTTACCCGCACCCCCCAACTTTTGCCTTCAGGACTTCACTCGAGCTGCACCCTTTCTATGGAACTGCCTACCCTCTTCATCAGACTCGCCCGGCTCTCCAGTCCTTCAAGAAGTCTCTTAAAACACATTACTATAGAGAAGCCTATCAGCTCACTCCATGATTCCCCCACTGTCATTTCCTGCTCCATCTTCCCATTCAGTCCTCATGCAACCCGCTACTTCAAATACCCTATTCATCCTCACCTAATGTGTCACCCCTCTCCTCTTAGATTGTAAGCTCTTGAGCAGGGTCCTCCCTCCTTCTGTTCCGTGTGTGTAACATATATGTATATTTGTTATTCTGTTTCTCCCATTGTACAGCGCTAAGGAATTTGTTGGCGCTTTATAAATACTTGTAACAGTAACTAATTCAACCAAGGCAACAGATTCTGCCTCTTCTTTTGATTTGTGCGCCGAGAGAAACAGTTTCAGTTTTTAAAATGTATTTTTTTTGTTTTTTTGCCTCAAAACGAAAAATTAAATAGTATTTTTGGCATGTTTCTTTTTTTTGTTTGGGGGTGTAGGGGCGCTCCGCATTTCTGTGCCTACAGGCTCCTGAGGTGAAAATCCGGCCCTGAAGGTTTTGGTGTAATTGCCATACACAGGCATTATGCAGCACATACAGATACAAGGTGTTGCTGTAATTGGCATACACAGGCATTATGCAGCACATACAGATACAAGGTGTTGCTGTAATTGCCATACACAGGCATTATGCAGCACATACAGATACAAGGTGTTGCTGTAATTGCCATACACAGGCATTATGCATCACATACAGATACAGCAACGGTGTTGCTGTAATTGCCATACACAGGCATTATGCAGATCATACAGATACAAGGTGTTGCTGTAATTGCCATACACAGGCATTATGCGGCACATACAGATACAAGGTGTTGCTGTAATTGCCATACACAGGCACTATGAAGCACATACAGATACAAGGTGTTGCTGTAATTGCCATACACAGGCATTATGCAGCACATACAGATACAAGGTGTTGCTGTAATTGCCATACACAGGCATTATGCAGCACATACAGATACAAGGTGTTGCTGTAATTGCCATACACAGGCATTATGCATCACATACAGATACAGCAACGGTGTTGCTGTAATTGCCATACACAGGCATTATGCAGCACATACAGATACAAGGTGTTGCTGTAATTACCATACACAGGCATTATGCATCACATACAGATAATGCATTGCTAATCTCATTCTGATCAATACAAATCCCCATAAGCAGGAGATCTCACCATTTTATTATCTGTCTGCAGCACATTTACTGCATCAGCATGTATGCTGATAATGCAGACCCCGTGTAAGCAGGAGACCTCGCATTTTATTAGCTGTCTGCAGCACAATTACTGCATCTGCCTGTATGCTGATAATGCAGACCTTATGTGACACTGTGCGAGATAAGGGACGCCATCTAGAGTTCAGAATATTCATCCCAGTGATATTTCTGTTACGGATAAACGAATACATGAAAAGTAAAAACCAGCAAATTTACATTATTTAACATTTTTAACTATCTCAACAATTTCTGTGCAAAATGTCTATTTTACCCTGTATTTAATTGTTCTCTTCGCACCCCATGTTTCAAACAAATGTTATGATAATAATGTTTTCAACAAAAAAACGGACTTGGAAATGAAGGGGGTTAATGGTGTAAGGAGTGTGCGGTGGGTGCCCCGTGTGCCCAGATACATGATAATTTGACTAAAATAGTCCTGACCTTTATATTATTATGTTAGTTTTTTAATAAAATGTTGAAAACATCATGAAAACTGTCCGTATCTCCGTATGTGCTTATTATTTTATATTTTTTGCACAGAGAAATTTTGCTGCAAAATATAATGGTTATAATAAACTCCAAAATATAAGCTGTTAGCTTAAAAAAAGGTATTATGGTAGAATGTAATTAATAAATGTTCCATGGGAGTGCGCCATAATGAAATGTGCTGTGTCCACCAGCGATCATACGGAGAGCGTAAACATTCCGGCCTCTATTAAAATCATCGCGCAATTTTTTTTTGCGCAGCGTTCAACGTTAACTCGTGTAAATTAACGCTGGTATTACGATCCAAGCGCATTTTTTCATCCGTCAAATAATATCGCGCGTAAAAAAGACACGCAAAAACGAGCGCAAAGTAACGCTGCACGCAGAGATCCGTGTGTGAACTGTTTTTTCACGCGATTCAGCCAATCAGAATTAAGAACCACAATTGTCTCCCGTTCAGTTTTTGCGGCTGTCAAAATCAATCTGAGTATATATGCTGCAGCAATAAGAAAAACACGAGCAACTTCTCCATTTTATTGTTTGGGTATGTGTAGAATGTGTAACTATACTGTGCTGTATTTTGTTTTATGTGCTGGTGTACTTTGTTTCAGCCAGAACATTCAGATTTGCTGTTACCACCAGCTCTTAAAAGACGTTAAAATTATGTGCGCAAACGCTGTCCATTAATTTTTGCGCATAGATTGTAATACCATCCGCGTACCAGCGCACAAACGCATTTGCGCTCACAACGTACATTACGCTCGCACATGGTTCACGCTGGTACACCCGCGGTAGACGTTAACGCGCATTTTTTGCGCGGACATTGTACTACGATGTTCTGCGCAAAGGGTTTTCCCCCTCGCGTTAATGCGTTTTTGCGCACGCGTTAACGTTTGCGGGAAGTAGTTAATAGAGCCCTCCATATCTCCATTTGTATCCAGCAGGTGCTACATGTTTACTAATATACTGTTGCTCTCATCACTCCCCGCCAATAAATTCTCCAAAAATACATAATTTTTAAAACCTTTGGTTATCAGATTTGAGTGAAATTCACAAAATTTGGCAAGCTCAATTGTAAATCTAAAGGGCTTTTTTCAATGAGTGCCGAACTTGCCACCGAATTGCACCGAACAGTGAATTTCCCCATACGGTGCAATTTCGTGGCAATTCGGCTGTTCAGAAAGCTGCCAATTCGCCAAATATTGGCGAATTGCCATTGAAACACAGTGCAATTCGGTGACACTGAAACCCGCCATAGAGAAGTAATGGTTAATCTATTCAGAGAACGAGAAACTGCACCGAAATGTTGGCAAAATGCCCAAATTTACAGTGCTTCAGTTTATACAGCTTTAAACAGGCGAATCCCATAGTTTTCAATGTTAAAAAAACATTTACAGGGCTATTCAGAGAGAGGTGAAAACCAGGAGAATTGGCAGGAAAAGTGAACAATCTAGACCAAATAGCCGATTTGGAAAGTGAGATAAATGGGAGAATTTTTATGGTTTTGCTATTTTGTCCTAGAATTTTCACTTCTCCAGTCATTCTCCTGCTTTTCACCTCTCTCTGAATAACCCTGATAGTTTTTATTAATTTTTTTATTCAACCGTGTATTCTTTTCATTTGTAGCAAAAAGCCTTTTTATTTATTTATTCTTAAATATTTTTTAGGCATTATTCTGGATTTTTAGGCCAAATTTTTGATTCCCATCTTTTTAAATGACTTTTTTTTACAATTCTGTAACAGACATTTTTATTATTATTTATAGGGCCTTTTTTTTATTGTTTTCATTCATTTTTTTTTTTAAACACCTGTGGCTGCGTTCAGCGGGTTGATTGGTGGCGTTCGGCAGATCCCTTCGTTGCACTTCTTGGACCCTGGCTGCATGAATGCTGAATTCACCGCAGGGTCGGCGAACTGAACTCACTGAAGTGCGCTGAACGAGAGAGCACCGAAATTTCTGTGCTCTCTGAATAACCCCTTAAATGTCACTGCAGATAACGAGATCATTTTTATTCTTACACCTGTATTTTGAACTAAGTTAAAGGCCGTTCCCTGTAAAATCCAAACATGTTGTCTCATGGACGTAAGAAATTTTTAAAATATTTTTTAAAGTAAAAAATGAAAATTCTGAAACACAGAAGGAAAAAAATCCAGTGTACCCTAGATTTGCATCCGGCATTGGGGAACCAGTGTGCGATGTAATGATTGTTTTTTTGTGTCTCTTGTTTAATGTTACAGTATATTATTTATTATTATTATTTTATTTTTATTTTGCAAATATATGGGGAGCGGGATGCAAAAAGCAAAAAATGGTCAGGGACAGGAGGGGTAAACACAGGTAACACAACCTAAACATTCGTTTACAACGCTCCAACACGTTACTGGTAATTACAATGACAACAATTAATAAATTGTTAATTTAAATAAAAAATAATAATATTAATAATAATAATAATAAAATAACTGCAGGGGAACCTAAATAAGGTTCAATGTGAGAAGCAAAAACTTATTTTATTGGCTAGTTAGAAGTCTGATTTTTTTAACAGGATCATAACTTATATGGTATTTTTTTAATATATAAAATGTGTAAATAAAACATTAAAAAATTACAAACAAAGCAAAGCAGGGGTGTACAAGGTCCTCACAGATGAGCCTATGATCTAGATTGCAGATTGCTATAAGGTAACTAATCTGGAAGGTCTAACACGCCCCAAGAATAACCGACTGAAGACGCGTAAGACCAATGGAATGGGCGCAGTGATTATTTTCTGAGTGGTTTCTCATCTCCCTGCATACCTCCCTATTACAGCTTGTAATGAATAGCCGGCTCCAGCCCAACCTTTGGCCCCTAATGTACACTATCCGAACTTCACCAGGATAAATGTGCAATGTCCAATCGCATAGTACACTGAAAGATGGTTCATAATGAAGACCTGGAACTTTTTCTCCATATAAACAAACTAATGGTGGTGGTGATAATGGGTGCCACGACCAATCGTTCCACCAAGCCGTGATGTGCACTGCAGAGCTACACGGAGAGATGTCCACATGGCTGGATTTGCATCTCAGGAGCCTGTAAGCACAGAAATGTGGAGCTCCCCCACCCCCCTCCAAAAAAAAGAAAACATGCCAAAATGACTTTTTAAAATTTTCATTCTCTGGCAAACTAACAAAAAAAAAAATAAACATTAAAAAAACCTTAAGAACTATTTATCTCTGCGTCAAATCAAAAGAAGGGGCAGAATCTGTTGTCTCAGTTGAGTTAGTGCGGCAGCATTGTTTGTTTTATATGTAAAAGCATATATTGTCTCTGCCGTAGAACTGAGAAAAAAATACACTTTGCATTTACGTTTTTTCAGTTTTTTATTTTTACACATTACATGGTCTTGTTTGGTATCAGTGTAAAGACCAGACTCTGACCTTTCCAATGACACCTCACTTAACCTTGTGCGGTGTACAATTCAGAGATGCAGGTTCCAAAGTCCCCCTGTGTCTCCTCACTGCAGCGCCACGGTCTAGGTTGTCGAAGAAACAATGCATTGCATCATCGGCTCCACACTTGCTGGCAGTGTGAGAAATCAGAAGGTGAGTTAGCGCAGCATCACTGTTCACTTTAAAATTGTTACGTGAATAATAGTGCGTTAGAAAAAAAGTGAAAAATAAAATTTTATTTGTTGTTTTATTTTTACATAAATCTAACCTGGTTATGTTTGGTATCACTGGAAAGAACATAATCTTCCCTTTCCAATGATACCTCAT